>JARKHS020012346.1:0-29919 GCA_030143305.2 Amblyomma americanum
GGGCCTCGCACGTTTGGCCGCGCACAATCGTGGGCGGTTTCAATGGGGCCTGCGGTGGCCAGGGTGCAACAAACGCCAGCGGCCAGTCTTCGTCCGATTCGACCAGCGGCGTTTCTCGCTGCGAGCCGACTGCATAGAAGCCGTGCGTGCCGCGTTCCCGCCGAAGGAAGAGAAAAAAAACAGCGAAACGTTGGCAAATGCACTCGCACCGCTTTGTACGTGTCGCTGAATGGGTTCGCTTCTGCGTGTGGCAGTCTCGGGAACGCGGACTGCGTCCTGGACCCTGAGGGTGAAATAAATGAAATGAAACGGTACATGGTTCTACTTTATGAGACGCAGCTTATTCGCGCCTTCCTTTTTACTTTGTAGGGCTCACTGGGTCATACTTGCGTGCAATAAGAAAAAAATTCGAGAATGGCACTATGCGATGCAATGGTTTCGGCACTTGAAATCCACGTCAGTTACGCTGTGTTTCGGACGGAGACCGTGGGACGGTCGGCAGTATGCTGGCTCTAGCTGCATGCGCTAAGGGCACGGTTGTCATTTGTAGCGCGTATGTTATCATTCGCATCGAGCTGACAAGAAGCAAGTAGATTCTATTCCTCGAGGCACAGAACACTATGGCACAAGTACCCTCAACCGCGTCCTCTTTCGAGTGTGGGGCGCACTGCGTTTAGCGCGACTGTGGTTGAACGGAACCGGTGGGACGTGACGGAGTGTGCACACAGCGGTCCCTTCTTTGCTGCGCGCCCTCCTCCCCCGCACCTCTGGTCTCTGCCGGTGGCGCGGCGCCAACGCAGCAGGGTCACCAGTCGTCGGCTATCGGGGTCGCTCTATTGAGGCGAACGGGTTTCCTTGGTCGCCCTTCTCCTCCGCTGGCACAATGATCGGCCGCCCGGTTCAAGCGTCCGTGCAGCCTTCGCCGCGCGCTCCTTCCGGGGCGCTGCTGCTGCTGCGGCAAGATCTAGCGGTGCCGTTTCTTGGCCCCGGTGGTCGCATATGCCGTTGGCGCAACGTACAGACGCCCTCGCAAGTTTTGGGGACTTGGAAACCACGAGAAATACGAATTTCCTCTCTGCTTGCATGCAAGCGTTACCTGACACTGAGAGTTGCGATGTGCGGGGAAGTGCAGAGCATACCCTTCATTCGTGGGTGCACGCTTGGACCGTCAAGGAATCTTTTTTTGTGTTTTTGCCATTGCGTTTTCGACCGCTGCGTCTTTCTTCGCGACGTCCGGTGTGCCTTTCAGACGCGCGGATTTTAGTTTTCACCGTGGTTTGTCCGCATTAGCTATGCGTTTTCAATTCCCCCGTTCATGCGTGTGTGTGCTCCTCTGCGTGAGGGTCCGTGTTGTTTGCCTGAAACTACAAAAGAAAATAATAGGTGTGCTAAATATTCTGCATTGTTCCCCTTTTTTCTCTTTCTCTTGATAGCCTGCTAAATAGATTCCTACAGGGAACAACACTGCCTTTGGAACTCGGCATGTGATATGAAGGGTCGTGCCGCTTTCAATTGATAAATGACTTTTGTGTGCAATAAACTTATATGCCGCTTATCCGTTCGAACTCTCTGGCGACATGAGGGCCCTTATGTCTTTCGATTCTTTTCCTTGCGTTGAACTCTATTCTTATCCCCTGCGCCTGGGGACCGATATACTTATCCGAGGCAGTGTGGTCTATTTTCCGCAGACAGACAGAGAGAGAGAGAGAGAAGAATGTTATCACGTGGCAGTTGCAACATACCGTGGTTAAACGCGACTTCCACATTTGTCCCAAGTATACAGCCCCGTTTCGGCGTGAAATGGATGCTCAACCAAGGGTGTGGCGAACGATTTGTCGTGGCTCCTGTTGGGCCTTCTCCAAAGCGTTATGCGCTGGAGCGTTCCGCTTGGGTGCGCATTCACTGGCGATCGCTCTTTTCAGTGATTGCCTGAGACGGGCTAATTGGGCCGCTTACTGCGTCATCTTGAGAGAGAATAGCACGCATGCACGAGGGGAGGGGGGTAGTTACCGCTGGCATTGTGCACTTCCGTCGCCCCGCGTCTGTGCTCACTATCCGTTCGATCTGCGAGTGTGATCTGTTGAAGCTTCTGCCCGCACGCGCACCTGGCCTCCAGACGCCGTGGCATTTTCCAAAATGCGTTTTCTGACACATGCAAATGTTACTGCACCCGAGTCCGTAGCTCATATATATACGCACAGTCTTTACCTACTTCCCGCGCAAAGGTTAACTTAAAAAAAAACAAACTACGTTGCATCTTAACGCTGGTGCGCCTCTGTGTTCTCGAAGAAGAATGGCATACAAAGCTTTGCCAGTTAACTGGTGAAGCTAATGAAATTTATCGGACCCGGCTTGTCCCAAGACGGCTAAACGCATAGTGTGTGCAGTTGGAAATGTACGCTGACAGCTTCCAAAATGGCGAGAATTGGGGTTGTTCATTGCTCACGTCTTGTGTATAAAACATCACCTGTATCCACCATTAAAACCAGTTGTAAGTTCGCCCTCTGTGTTGGTGTTGTGTCTTGTCGTTCTGTGAAAAGTTAAGCGCGTTGAACCACCATGACAGCTGCCTTTTATACAGAATGAAACGGCGCCTCCATACAGACATCGCCGACCACGCTACCTTGCTGGCTTGCGAGAGGCTTCGTAGGCATACCGCAGGACTCTTGAAAGCTATTCCCCAACCGAAACAGTACGACCCCTCCGCTTGAAACATTCGGTCGTACAAGGAAATGGCTCAACAGGGCCGCAGTCACAGAGGTCAGAACACCACCACCTCAAACATCAGTGGACCTTTGGGAAATACCGCTTTCGCAGCGAAAGTCTAGAAGGCTAATCGTGCACTCCGCTGCATTTGCATCCATAGTGGTTAGAAGTTTCATTTTCTGTACTGCACGTTTACACTCAGTGCTTATGTCACGTTTTGTGGGTGTATGTAAAGATATTTTCTCTGAACAATTCGGACATGTCGATGTTGCTGTGGAAATGGACGAAAATTGAATCTTTGCCTTCATAGCAGCACATCTTTGTGCCCCCGAAAATAACGGCCAGACCCCCCCTCGCCCTTCTGAATGAGCTGTCCTGACCATGGTGTCCAAAGTGACGAGAGGAGGGGCCCAGATGTTTGTGCGCCTGGAAAGCGCCGAGTGCGTGTCATTGCTGGCATGAGAATGCTGAGTCAGCATCTCCTTTCCCAGTGAGGGGAATAGTGCCAGATAAGGGGGGGGGGGGGATGCAGTGATGCCTTCATCGCGCGTGCGTCTGCGGTAATTGCGAATAGATAGGCGGGCCGATTACGTCAGAGTGAATCGCGGGACCGCCCCCATTCTTCCTACATCATCGCATGGAGCGTCGTCAGCCCTCCTTCGGACTCTGCGCGACATTGACCGCTTCCGCCTCAAGTAAGGGGCCGATCATTAGCGGGTGCGTTCCGGGGTCGAGGCTGCCCAGACAGTGCGTGCATTTGGAAGCTTTGTGTGCATCTTTTCGTGATGTGAATTGTCGGCGGTTTAGACGTCTACGGAATGGGCTGCGCGCGAAGTTCCGACTGCGGGCCACGCATGCGACCGCACTATGTCGTGGGTCGAAAAGGCAAGTGCCAAAAAAAAAGTCACAACAGGATCAAAGAAAAAGTGTCGACGGACGCGAAGTCTTCTCACTTGCGAATGTCCTTAGGCCGAGAAAAGCCACCGCAGCTGTGAGCGAGAGAGAGTGGGTGGGTGGTGTGTTCTTGCGCTCTAGAACTCCGGACTGAAATTCCGAATTAAATTTTTTAGCCCGAATTAAAAACATTCGATAGACAACTACCGCCAGTACCGTTTTGGTTTCGTTGACACATTCTGGTCATCTTTTGTTTTTCATTTCTAAATCCTCGAGAATCCCGGCACATATATGAGACACCCCGCATATTGCGCTGTCTAGCCTTGTCTTTTGCTTGCTGGCATGCACGCGCGGGTCGTCTTGCGCGCTCTGAGTAGGGCAGACGCCGCGTGTGGCTTCTGGCCGCCGGACTCAGCCCCACGCGCGGTTGAGAAACGGTCGGCCGTCCAACCCGTGAGCCGCCGATTCAATCGATCCCTGCCTCGATAGAGTCGCAGCGCTGTCACGCACCGACAGTTCGGTACGTGCACAGGCTGCCCCACAGCGAAAGCCAATTAAGCGCGGCCGGGACGGGGAAGCTCATTTTTTGTTAATTGGCAGTTTATGTTGTTACCCGTAACTGGTGATCTGCTGCGGTGACAGTCTATAGGTACAAGTATTAGGTTGGGGCTAACTAAAAATAATGAAAAATAATAAGGCCCTGCCTGCACCACTGACTCTAGGTACAGTCACCAGTAAAGAAAAAGAGCTCTCGTTCGTGCCACCGGAGCGGCGGATAGCAACGCTTGGCGCTGCTGTTACGAACCTGCATTTAATTCTATTCTCTTCGGGCCTATAAAAGCTCCGCCATCAGGGAAAGTAGCCTCTTTGTCTCTAGGAAGCGGTCGTCACAATCCAGTTTGACCTCAGTCTTCTTTTAAAGCCCCGCGCACATCCTGCACGTGCAGCCAAAAATTGCGTCTTGCAGTGCCTGCGCAAAACAGACAGGTGGGCTGGTTGGTTCATCATGAAGTTGATCAATTCGTACTTCCTGTGGACATGATTCGAGCAATAGACAAAATTACGAGACGTTCGGCGGCGCAAGGAGAGTTCCGTCGACCGCGGGGGCCAGGGAGAGAGTGCGGAGACCACCCAGGCGAACGGCCGCCGCGGTGGCTTATGGCGCACGGGCTGCTGGCCCGAAAGACGCGGGTTGGATTCCGGCCGCGGCGGTCGCATTTCGACGAAGGCGAAATTCCAGGGGCCCGTGTGTACTGTGCGATGTCAGTGCACGTTAGAGAACCCCATGGGTGGTCGAAATTATCCGCTGCCCTCCACTACGGCGTCCCTCATAGCCTGAGTCGCTTTGGGACGTTAAACACCATGAAACCAAACCAATCAGCCGAGTGATTAGACCAAGTAATTTAAACCGAGGGCTCTTAATGTAATTCGTATTAAAACTTTTCACTCTAAATTAAACGTGAATTGTTATTACTGTGCGTGCTGCTTTCAGTCCTTGTCGCTTGTTTTCTGCCAAAACGAAGGTAAATCGACGTCGTCATGAGACCAAATGCAAGCTCTAGGAGATGCGTCTTTTTTATATTTTACCGCTACGAATGCAACCGGGAAACCCTTTCCAGAATCGTCACAGCCCCCGAGCCATTAAAACATTGGATGACTGACCAGGTGCAGCCTCTTCAGCACAGTGGACAGCTATATGCCACCGCGGGTGACAGAACACGCCCCTTTAGAAGTGCCAGCAGACGGGTCACGTAGGAAATATTGTCCGAGGTGTCGGAGCGTACCGGCTAACACTACGGGTTCCCAGATTTTGACGAGGAAAAAAACGATCGACTTATTATTGCGGTGCTGTTGGCCATGCCAGCGTGTAGGGCTTGGAGGAAGGCTTTGGTGTATGACATCGGTCGAAAAGCACAAATCGAGGACGAGTGCATCATGCCGTTTGCACGATTTTGTAAACTTGGCGAAAAGGAAGGACCCTAAATATCTGCTACGCCAAAAGCTGAAATGCAGTCAGTGTGCAACCTGCGGTAACTCACTGACTGGTGTAAACTTGCTAACTTACGCTATTCAGAAGCACTTCGCGGTACAAAGCAGCCTCATACTCCCCGAGTAAAAGAAGGATACGGCTGCTGGCAGCGTGGTGCAGCAGCTGCGACACGTATCGAGGCGACTACAATCGCGAGAATGCGATAGCGAAAGTCTTGAGACCCCTTTCACATGCAGCGATTTTCTCCTCCCAATGCTGCGATTATCGTCGGTCTGCGACGGGAGACAGCGTCGGTCTAGCCGCAGACGGCTTGCAACGGGTTTCCATCCGGTTGGAATTCAAGCGCAGTGTCGTCGGTGTTCTGCGACTGACCAATGGGGAGCGCGATAAGGCGTGGGGTCAAGTGGGAGGAGTTGCATGCCGCGGCGGAAGCAAAGGCGTTTATTGTAATAAAAACATACGAAATATTGCCGTGCATCTAAAATCACGCTGGTCATAACATAACACACTCCGTGTTGCGCTACTGTGGCGTTTATTCGCCGGTTATATAGCTATGCAAAAATCAAGCAACCCCGCGTGTCGTTCCGATGGAATTCGCCGGATATGCGTTGCATGTGAAAGCACTGAGCGAAGATCGCTCTGCGGCGTCACAGACTGCGCTGAGTTTTTAGCGCGCAAGCACTGTCGCCCTCCCTACCCGGAAAATGCCGGTGTGTGGTGAAGCCTCTCAAGTTAGTCACGTGGTACGAGAAATGGCGAGAAGCAAACGAGGCTTTGAAATATTCCCGCGACTAGGTTTCGAAGCCGCGGCGGCGCGAACAGTTCAGCTTCGCTGGCCACTGCACGAGAGCACCATGCCGTCGCCGCAGCCGGTAGCGCCTCGTGTTAAGCTGCAACGCACTCTCGCGCTGTGCGTCGCACGACCTCGTGTTCCGTCTGTGCGCAAGTCAGGACTGAACGGGCTTTCAGTCGCGCTTTTGAGAAATATACGCGGCGCTCGTGTCCACCTTGCAAAAACCTGCTTTCGCAGAATATTTCGTGGTTAGCAGTGCTAAAGCGCCAGCAATTTTTTTTTTCGTTTTAGTCGCAGTGTGTGAAACGGGCCTGACATGTGCCAGAGAAGGGCATAGGCCAAAAGGGGCGATTTGGCCCTTGACGCTATACGTTGTTTGCAAACAAATATTAGGTTGGGGCAACCTAAAAAGATTGAAAAGTAACAAGCCCCTGCCTGCACCACTGACGTATAACAGGCTATTGTTTGTAAACAGGGAGAGGTCTATTGGCCTGTCTTGCAATGAGGTAAAAGCCATTAATTTTATTAGACTCGCCTAGCCCTCCTCTGCACTAAGCCGGCCATGCTTCAGTGAAGCGCGTGTCACCCGAGGTGCCCGGCAAACAAAGTATTGTACGCGACACACTTCTGCTAACATAAACTGCCCAGTATGCAGCTCGGGAGTGGAACGGAAGTCCCGCTATATTCTAAGACAGCGTCGGCAATCGCTGTTGGCTGGGGCACGTGTCGTGTAGGACGTTGGAACACTGGCAGGAAACCGGCCCGTGCAAAGAAGAGTTGAGCGATAATGCAAGCAAGTGCATGGGCTCTCGGGAAGCAGCAGTGCCGAGCACATGTCCCAAATGTTTCGCCGAGGTGCATCTTCGCCACCTTTTGTGGGCGTGCCCAGGAACGCGGGACTCTTACTGGAAGTTTTAGGCTTTAACTGACAACGCGGAGCCTGCGTCTGCGCAGGCTTTTTGGAAGAGCACAGCCTCCACTTTAGAATCGCGCCCTTCGGTAGATCCGGCGTCGCTGATAGCGCAAACGTGGTGTTTCGGCGACGAACGTATGTGTGCGCGCACACACGCTAGCCTTGACGCCGCTGCTTGCGGTCATGCGCAGCGGCGTCGCAGGAAGCATGCGGCGTCGCAGGAAGCATGCGCGAGAGAGACGCCCAGTCCGTGCGTTCCTTGCGCCGGCGTGTCGGTCTAGACCGGACGTGTCAGCGCGCGAGTCGCGGACGGCTGACAGCAGCCACGCGTCGCGCTTCCCCTTTGAGGACCACGACACCTTCTGACACCGGCCGCGAGTGAAGGCATGGGTCTAGTTTATATATAGATAGATAAAGAGGAGGAGGAAAAGGCAGGGATGTTAACCAGAAAGGGGTTCCGGTTGGCTACCCTGCACTGGGGAAGAGGGATTAGGGGACTAACAGGAGGAAGAGAGAAGGGAAAAAGGCATAACACACACACGCACAACGCTGTCACAATTTGTCACTCAATTCAGTCGCTCTCAAGTAGGCAAAGAGTGCCTTGTATGCATTGAGGGCAGTCGACTGCTGTGGCCACGGGCCGAGGATCTTTTTCTCTGTTAATGGGCGAGGATCGAGGCGGTCCAGGGCACAACACAGTGTATGTCTTGCACTCGCAAATGCAGGGCACTCACAGAGAAGATGAAGAGAAGTTTCTATATATTTTTTTGTCCGCCAGCCGGGATCGTCCAATTTTCGCGTGCCGGTGAAGCTTCACGCGCGCTTGGAATGCACAGCCACGGCTGTTGGCGGCCACTCTAAATTCCTTCTCCGGTTTGGCGTTCACTTATCGCTTCCATTTGGATATGCCATTTCTACTTCTCCTTGGAGTTTAGTCCTCAAAGCGTGTTCCATTTTTGACGCTCTCAAGGGGCGCGCTTTAAAGTATCCGTTCGTAACACAAGCACGCAATCACACGCACGAAATAACGAAGCAGTCTGACACCAGGGGGAGCATACGGGAATACTTGTAATTTCTGTGCATAGCAGGGCGGTAAGTATAATCTCTCAGGTTAGGACACCTAAGGCAACGATGCCGATCAGGCTTGGTAATTTTCCGCCTTGACTCACTGAATTGGGATTAGTCCTGCTTTCAATTAATACTGTAAGTTTTAGGCTTTAACGAATTTGACTACCGCCTAATTGCAGGGCACACCCACACGGTAGCTCCCTACTACAGTTTCTATATAGTTTCCTGCTCCTAGCTCCAGCTATAGGACTGCCGGCACATTTCTCATGGTGTCTTTGGCCACCTTCGACAGGGTCGCTTTGATTCCGTGGCCCAGATCGGTAGCAAGCCGTGAGTCGGATGAGGCACTGCCCAGCCTAATATGCGAGGCGCTGTCATAGCGGCCACGTGACTGAAGACCCTGAAAGCCGTTTGGCTGGCGCGCGCCGTCGTGCACCGCCGGCGATGCACTGATATTGATCGAGAAGTACCCACGCGACCCAGAGCGTCCGGTCGCTGTGGCGGTGCACATGAGAGTGTTCTGTGCTGGAGCCCTATAGGATCTGCAAGAACCAGCCGAATACAAAAGTAGCGCCCGATGTCGACCAATCAAATGGGAGGATCAGAGCGCTTCAAACCGACCAGTCGAAGACACCATTGGATCCGGTAAATTCGTCGCATGACATCAGCGCTCTCGAATGGACCTCGAAGATGTCATGGCCCGTGACGGCAGTCGCGATTGCTTGTGTTTAAGGGTTATACGCGAACCCGATAAAAGCTCCGAGGTTTCGCCTGCTTGTCACCTAGTTTTAAGTCACCTAGAATCTTGTTACCTAGTTTTAAGTAGAACTTTCTGACGGGCTAGTTGGTACATCTCTATTAAACTGCGTGCGCTAACAGGACGTACACAGGAAACTTGGAGACACAGGAAAGAAGCGCAGTTTTAAGGTTTCTCGTATGGGATCAGTTAGGTTGGCGGCCTGCCTTGCAGATGACGAGGCACTACACGTTATCTTTCCTTTAACTACTTTGCAGAGACCAACGTTCACCTTAAACGGCTTCGCAGAATGCTCGCGCTGTGCTCGCGGGTAAAAAACGTCGAGGATGCCTGCGTACCATTGATTAGTTCAGTTTTGAAGGAAAACAAGTGATTGCCTTAAAGCAGCTTGTCTCAGACTGCTTGACGAAATGGTACCCAGAATTCTTTTGAGGCGTATGAGTACTTAAGCGTTTTTTTTCCCCGGGTGGATGGAGGGGTGGTGGGTTAGTTGGGGGGGGGGGGGGGGAATTTTCGCTGCGGGGAAATTTGAGCGGAGAGCCGTGGTGATGCTGACAGAGAGAGCGGTTCACGCTGCCCATTCTAGGCCAGTTGTTTTGACCCGCGTGATTTTAATAGTTGGCACAGTGTTCAAAGATGTAATCAAGCCCTTTCTTTCAAAATGCCGCGGGTTCACGGCGTCATCGGAGATTTCCCAGGATTTCGAAACCATTACCATCGCCACCTGGAGGGAAGTGGCGGAAACGGGGGAGGGTCTTGACCTCCCAGGAACATCAACGTCATCATCCTTAATTATTAGCTGCAGGTATTCCTATTTTCCCGCACAATAATGCTCTTCGGTTGCTGGGTAATGTACAGTATTTAATCAATATTCTGCCAACTTTTAATTGGTAGCGTTATATCAGACTTCCCCGGGCTCATAAGGAAACACTGCTAGCATCATCATCATCGTCATCATCTCGAGAGTCAAAGGCGTGTGTCGTTGCATGATCTTTGCAGTAAGTCATGCATGAGAACTGGCGCGTTTACCTGCTGGACAATCCGAATGTCATTAATGTGGACCGGGTTGTGGGCATTCTTTGTAATGCGTCATGCGCGCATGTGTAGTAATGTGGGATCCATATGGATCTTGAAATGGGGGTGGAGGGGGGGGGGGGGCTGGTATGACGAGAAATTACATCGTTGTCACGTGAGTAGGTGTGATGTCATATTACAACGTCGTCACGTGACTAGGTATGATGGCACATTACATCGCCATCACGTTTCCTGGTATGACGTCACTCATATTATGTCACCACTAATAATACCAATTAGTCTTAGCGTTACACAATTATATTAATTAGCATTTATTAATTATGTGACGTCATCATCCTCGTCGCGTTACTCGGCGGCTCGTGGCGTCGCATGGCGCCGTTTCTTGCGGACACTTTTTTTGCGGATATGACCCTGAAACTGAGCCATCTAACGCTTTTGCATTAATAAAAGTAGCCGCTCGCTTCTACACAGACATAAATACAACGTACCTCTGTTGGTGTACTACAATCGCCGCTTGTTAAGTGTTTTAGAAGGCAACATACAGAGGACTGAAAAGCGCATTCTCGCTATGCCGGATGGAGCTAGAAAATCGAAATATACTGATATGCGTCTGCATAACCGTCGCATTGGAAACTACATCGACGAGTATCATGAATACCTCCCCCCTCCCAATTTCTGGTAGAGGGTGTAGAAGGGCTGTGTTTGTCCATTGCCGGTTCGTGCGCGAATGAGCGAGGCGCTTCCACTACGAACAAGTATACACGAAGCAGGTTGCCAAATATTGACACATATAAAGCACTCACCGACGTACTGGTGGTAACCGCGTATGCAACACCCCTGCCCGCAGGCCATACACTCTCTTAGCTTCTCCTATTGCATGCACATCAGTAGTGTCTGTACACTCCTTATTAAATAATACAATCATAATTTTGGCTTTCCTGTCTCACAGGGTTCTCAGAATTTTTTAACCGAAAAACTTCTTAATCGCTTTTTTGTTTTGTTTTTCGTTTGTTTTCTGAGGTTGAGCAGCCGACCTCAAACTCACAATTTGAGGTTGAGGTGAGGTTGAGGCAGTGGCCTCAGGAAAAGTGATGTGAGGGCGTCTAAGGAGACCTCAACCTCAACTGATGAGGTTGAGTGAGGTCGGCAAATTCTTTGAGGTTGAGTGAGGTCCAGAATTTTCAGGTCAAATGCCCACCTTTGATTCGGCTGCTGCCGCTGTGAAAGGTGGCGGCATACGTGGAGGGTTGTTTGTCTTGCGGTAATGGTCGTATCCCAATAAAATAGAGGCACCGTTGATAAACCGACTCGTAAGTGAATCTTGCTCTGCGTGATCTGTCGTCGAATGCCCTAATCCCTTTTTTTTTTGGAACCGAGATGGGACTGGTATTTACCTTGCTTAGTGTCGCCATCTGGAAATGGATGTCTTTATCGATGTCTTTAGCCCGTTATTTGCACGTTATGAAGGGGCCGAAGTCTGTATAACAGAATTTGACGTGTTGTATGTTCTGAAAGCTGTGAATGTTTTTATATTTACATTGCTTTGAACTGTGCGTCGAGTTGCAGAGGGTATGCTGCTGCTATCGTGTTAGGCACCGGGACTTGCCAAGCTGCAGTTTTCTGCCTCTCCTCCGCCGTTTTTCGTGTACATAACTGAAAAGGAAATGAACCTTAGTGTAACGAGGCACTGACCCAATATGTACTTCCTTGCGCCTGCACTTCGTTGCCGCCTTGCTGGCATTTCCTGTGACACAGTTGCCGCGAGATTGAATGCGGGAAAGCCACTCTCATTAAGAAAAAAGTTGGAAAATTAAAAAAAAAACTGCGCACCAAGGAGAACAAAGAAAAACGCGGGTTGCGTAATAGGCACGCTTCATGCCTTTACCCGCGTACGCGCTTTGCACGGGTCGCCGCGCGAGTTGCATGTCTCGCGCATTTCTTCCTCCCGGAAATGAGCGCGACAGGAGCCCCCCTCCCCACTCAAGTCTGTCGGGACGAGGAGGGGAAAAAGTACTGAACCAGAGGCGCTAAAAGGAGAGAGAGTATCTGACGGTGAGACGAGGCAAGCGGCGTTCGCTGCGTGCGGTGTCGCGTAATCGCGCGTTTCGGCGCCGCCGCGTCGCGACTGGCCCCTCTTTTGTTTCCCCGTCCCATCTTCGCCAGCCTCAATGCGACCGGATTTCGTCGCCTGCATGCCGCATCTGCGCGAATTGCCGTCGTGACCAGTGTTACGCCCGCGTGTAGTCAGTCACGCACGCACAGACTTGGCGCCTGCGGCGTGAAGCAGCACAGCCCCTCGCTTCGGCATTGATGCACGTGGCCTTCGCGAGCTTCTCCGGCCTTCGCGTGTGCGCGTTTGGGCGGCTGATGCTTGGCGTGAAGCGGGAGGGGGTGCTAGCAGCTGCGCTCCCTTCTTTCTGGCCCCGTTACGTCGTCGCTCTCTTGCTGCCTGCGCCAGGTGCCGGACTCTATGGCTGCTCCGGTTGCTGCGTGCGCCATGCGTAGGGTGCGTCTTTCCGTTCTCCGTTGGTGTCGGTTGCTACGGCGCCCTATCGCTCCGGTCTCTGCGCCGTGCTGAAAGCTCGAAGGCTTCCCCAATCTAGCCCGGTGCGCTAAAGCGAGCGTGCGGGCTCGGCCGGTTGGCGCACTTCGGTTAGCCGAGTTTGCAAAGAGACGGCGCCCTCGGTTAACCAAAGTGCGCCATGCCTCCGTTGCAGCCCCCCGTAGGAGCAAAACTGCGGAGGAAAACACGATCCGCTGCGCGGCGACTGCGAGACCCGCACTGCGAGGCACGCTGGCCAACCCAGTTGTGTGGGAATGTTTTGCAGTGATGGCGCTACCGCGAAACCAGCGCTGTGTGCGTCCCGCGCGGAAGCTTGGCTGCGCGGTTTCATTTTGGCTCTCGAGTTACCGCATGCCTCCGTCCCCGGCTTCCAAAGCGAACTGTTTGCCTCGCGTGGAATTGTTCGCCGCACATTGTTTGGTGAGAGCAGCCGCTGCTCTTCGGCTTCGACAGACACTGCAGAAGGAGGCTGGACGGCGGCAGGCCGAGCTGGATTGTAACACACGAAGCTGTGCCCTCTGGAAGCCAGTTTGGTGCGCGAGCCATCACGCGGTTCTGGGCATCGTGTAACGGCTACACGATGCCCACGGCGACCACTGGGAGAAAGAAAGGGGGGTTTGCTACGCTACAACGGTAGAGAGGCTTACGATGGGCGATGACGCAGAGAGAGGTAATTGCAACTGAGGAGACCCTTCTGTCTGAAAACTAGCGGCTTGTGGGGTGAAGTTGCGAAAATGCTAGCGAGACTGTTGTCAGAATGCTACCTGCAAGGGTTCGCTTCGCCACTTTCTTTTCTCGCCATTCAGTGGGGCTTGAACGCGTATTGTGGCTAGAGCTGGAACCAGTTTCAGTTGCAGCCTGCGCGCGTGTGTACCCCCTACGGCGGCAAGTCGTTCCAGGCACTTTACCGAGCTGGACATTCATGGTACCATTGTTTTCGACGCGACGGTTTGTGGCGAGGGCTGCATTGGGCGCGTTCCTATTCATCGACAATCGCGGCGTGGACGTGCATCTGTAGTGCGGACGCCGGCTAGACTAGACGTGCTGTACGGGCCTGCGCCGTTGGGGCCGTTAACGGAGAGACTCAGCTAAGTGGCACTGAACCTCCGCTTGAGCACCACGGAAAGCGTCCCATGTCAGGTCATAGTGGAGCGCTGCAAACAGGTGCGGATCAGGAGGACCTGCACCTCACGCCATTGCACGCGTAATGTTGAATGAAAAAAACTAACGCATTTTCCTGACGGTCCCCATGCGCATAAAAGATGAAACCCTGGAGCGGGGGAGTCGTTGAATCATGTCCTCGGCAGACTGGAACGTCGGCCGGTGCGTCTGTCGGTACGTGGAAGCCTGTGCAACGCTTACATCGTGTCAAGTTCACACCTGCGTGTCGCGAAGGTCGCACAAGGTCGCACAATTCCCACACATTGGCCTCTACAGGAGAGGTAAGCTGCTATCCATGCAAGCAATGTGTCGTTCTTGAGTATGGTTCGCAGTTTTAATAGCAGCTTTGGGTGGGACACGCAGTCGAAAGCTTTTTCAAAATCTAAAAAAAATAATACCGATCTGGCTTTGTTTATCGAGTGCTGCTGCAAAATCATGCACTGCCTCTATAAGTTGCGTGACCGTAGATACGCCCCTGCGGAAGCCGCGCTGTCGGGAATCGACTAAGTTTTGCTCCTCCAGGAAAGAAGATATGTGTTTGAAAATAATGTTCCATTATTTTAGCGCTTGTGCTCAATAGAGAAATTGGTCTATAGGATGCTAGAAGTGATTTGTTTTCCGCTTTCGGTATGGGCGTAATTTTCGCATACTTCCAGTCAACTGGAAGCGCTGCTTGAGATAGGGATATTCTAAAAATAACAGATAAGTATTTGGAGCACCACTCTGCGTACCTGTACAGGAAGGCGTTTGGGATCCCGTCAGTTCCGTGTGCCTTTTTTGTATCGATGTTCAGCAATAGCGATAAGACGCCTTGTTCTGATATGGATACATCACTGATAGCGGAGTTACCATGGCATGCAAAATATGGTCTTTTGCCGTCATCAAATGTAAATATGGAACAGAAAAATTTGTTGAATGCGTTCGCAATATGGGACTTGTCAGTCACAGTCGCACCGTCGATACACATACTACAGAATTGGTCTTTTCTGCAGGGTTAAAATGCCGCCAGAACTTGGCAGGGGATGAGACAAGGAAAGTTTTCATGGTTACATGATGATAATTATATTTTGCTTTTCTTATGCATCCCTTCAGCTGAAGGTGCATGTCATCAGCTTACCTTCGTCATCATCCACTCCTGCGTCTGACGGGCAGAAACTTCAGTGTGGACTTGAAGCAACTGGGTCTGACAGCGACACGAATGAGTGAAAATGGGGGCCCTTCCCGCATTACCGCAAGCCCACAATAGACGACGGCATACAGGCGATGATTGTCAGTTCATTCTTATTTCACGAGGGGTGAGTTCTGCGCGGGCGTACGGGGAACCACGACCACGCAGCAATAGACGCATCGTCACGCTTTCGCCGACGGAGCACACAGCGCGCTTCTGATCCCTGGCTCCTCTTTCGTCGCCGTTTCTCCTCTGGTGGTCATGGGAAAACAAAACTTTTCGTCGCTATAGAGCGGAGAGCACTCCTGAATATTGCATTATATCGCCAGGTGGCCGCTTGACAGCGTCTCGAACCAAACTGGAACGGTCCCTTTAAAAACGTTTTTGCCGGATCCGACAACGGCGGTGCAATCTCTGCCCATGCTTGCTAGCTACAAGCTGCTTAGAACTGGCGTGCACAAACCAGAAAGGGCTTAGACAGACGCCTCGCTGTATATCGTGCCGTGTTTTTGTACGCCCCTCTCTGTTCAGCGTCACTTCTAAGCAGCGCGTAGCAAGCAAGCAAGCTCGTTCCGTCAACGGGCCCCAATCATCGATAGCACTTTGCTGTGCGCGCATGTTCGGCGGTCTCGCCCAAGACGACGCTCGGACGGGGTGCGCGACGTGACCCGCATTTGCTCGTGCGGGGCCGCTCTTTGTCTTGGGGGCGGGAAGCAGTGGCCTCGTGGGGGAGGTAATCGGCTGGCCACGACGACAGTTTCCTCTGCCTCGGCGAACGGAGGCCACCGCGCGGCCTGACCGCCCCTACGCGCCGCGCCCTTGTGGAGCGCAGCGAGCGGTTTATAGCGTCACGCTGCGCCAGCTTTTTCCTTCCGGGCCAGCTGCTGGAGCCGCGACTTTGGCACACTGGCGAAGCCGTGCCACATGCACCCAGGACCCGCATCGGAGTGCAGCTTGCACCGACGACACAATGGTCGCCGTGCTGGTTGACGAGGAGCGCTGCGAAGATCTGCTTCTCGTTGTGCACTTCTTGCTCCGGCGTTGCGCCCTGTAGTTGCCTCACGCTATGCACCATCGCTTAACGTCACGCGAAAGCTCTCTGTCCGGCACCCGGTCGCAGCGGGTCTCTCGCGGAAGAATCCTTCGTCAAAAGCTGGGTTTACATGAATGTGAGAGCAGCGCGCCGTATCAACTTTTTGGCGCATTGGCGCTCATGCAAATGCCAGCAAATGCCTTCGCATGTTCTATCACCTACGCAGAGGTCATTTCAGGAGTTTTCGGTGCAGGGAAGCCTCGAAAAGGGCGGATTTCTTGGCAGCCTCAAAACACGCAGCCTCAGCGCTATAAGAATGGTGCGCGACCTACGCGCTGACCTTACCGCGTGTAGGAAACTGCGCTGACAGTGGGGCGCACTGCCTCGTGAACCCGCATTCCGTGCACTTCTGTCCATGACTGTATACAGCCGGGACCAAAGTTTGTGTGTAATGCGAGGGTCTGTTAGGCTGCATTGGCGCGCCACTTTCCGGCGGTGCTTGCCGTCGAGACCAGCGTGGAGGGGACCGTTTTGTCTAGAGGCTTTATTGTTTGTGCGTTTCCATCTGTGGCCCTTCTACTTGAAAAAAAAGAAAACGCCGAAATGCGTCGCAAGATAAACTTTTTCTCCCGAGAGTACGCACACTCCGCGCTTGTATTTCTTGCCTTGCGGACATTGCAGTTGGTTGAAGTCAGCGCGGTCCTCGTCATTTTGCGCTCCCTAGTTTTCAGCAATGAGCGTCCTCGCTGGTGGCAGCGTGTGCGATGGGCGTGGCTTAGGTTAGGGTCAGTTAGCAGTCGCAGCCGACCTCACGTACACAAAAGCGTTGTTTGGAGAAGCGCGGAACCACCAGCGCACGTGCGGGTGCCGCTCGTTTGAGAAACTCACGACAGCCACGAGCTTAGCCATCTCGGATGCTTCGCGCACGGGCCAGTCCAGGCGTGTCGGTCTGCGAACCTGGCTCAGTTGTGCTCGTGGGAGGCGCGTTCCGCCGGACGGTGCCCGCTCTGCGCGTCGCGAACGGAACTGTGCAGCCTCTGTCGAATGTACCGACCAAGGGGTTTCCCTCCAAGCCGCTTGTCGGGGACCCAATCTCCGGAGGGCTGATGGCGAGAGTCTCGCCACTGAGAGATTTGGAACATGTTGGGAAGCCGCGGAGTACTTACTGCCGCCAGCTCAGGCTGTGGATAAATGGCGCTTCCGTGTGAAGCGAAGGTTTGGCGGGAGGGATATGAGAGGTTCGTCAGATGACGCATGTACGAGCAAAGACAACACAGCCATTGGAAGCGTGGATAACTGCTACTTCTTTTCGGATGGTGCGGTTTAATTAAAGGAGGAAAATTACTACGCGATGATATCAGGTAGGAGATAATTTTGCAGACAGTGCAAGAAAAGCAACAAAATGTCGTGCGGTGGGATCCGTACCCACGACCTCCGCATATCGCGCGCAGTGCAGCGCCGTATCGCGCCTGCTTATCTGCGGCTCGAGAACACTGCTGCCGGTTGGTGTGCGTCTCGCCCGCACTCCGCAGCAGTCGGCCAACCAAGCGCACCGTTGTTGTTGCGCCCTGTCCGTGTATTTCGCCTGGGGGCAGGGCGGGTGTGCCAGCGTGCGCGCGAGAGGATGGTTCGTGCGCTCCCAATGATGCGCCTGATGGGCATGTCTCCCGGTAGCGCGAGAGCAAATGTCTCCTGGCTCTTCCGCCGGCGCTTCTTCGCGTAAGCCCCCTCTTTGCGTTATCGAGGCATTCCGCGAGCGGCGTTGTGTAGAGAGAGACATCGCTTGGACCGCTAGCAGTTTTTTCCCCCACGAAACCTTGCGCCGTATACGTTCAGCGCTGTTTGCCTCTCAGCCCTGAAATAGTTGCACACGAAAGAGAAGTTCGAAAATCCGGCGTTGTCGTTGTCACCCACGTGACCTAATGACGCCATCGGCAGTGCCTACCTCGTCGGGAAATAAAGAAAAATAAAACTTCGAACCCAGCCCAGCGGAACAGATCACCTTCGCTGGCCACTGCATTAGAGCACTGTGCCATCACCGTTTTTTTTTAAACGTGGCATGTACTACACATGGTTAATATGTACAGAAAGGGGATATGTACAGATTATTTACAAAGCACGCAGCTAGTGACGGCACTGCACTAACCTCACAAAAGACGACACATCTAAAAGGGCGGCAACGGTAGACGCCGCATCAACAGCGGAAGCCAGTCCGGTTGAATGTCTCGTTCGTGATAAATGTTCGAGTTGAAGCATCATTCGGCTGAAAGGGCTTCTGGGTGAAACAAGTGGTTCAGCGTTGCGGTCTAACATGTCATAGGGTTCGTGATCAAGTTGGGAAACTGCAAGGTATACCGTACGCTGTAGGAAATTAAGTCTTTCTTTAGCGTCCTTTACAGGACATCCCAAAGCAAAACCGCATCCGTGCAGTTAACAAAACAGTGTTCAATGGTTTCAGACGACAGTTAACAGAAGGCACAAAAATGTTTTTCCTATGGGGGGTATACAGAGCTTCGGTATGTAATTTATTGAAAAACGTTTTCGTGCATCTACAAAGTCAAGTGTCGATGTTGCGGAATAGCGAGAACACGGCCGTTTGCTGAACAGGGTCTGTGCGGGACGAGGGCGCCACCTTGATTGCCATCGGCGAGTTCAGCGAGTTGGCACATACTTGAACAAAAACAAGGCCTTGTCCCGTCTTCTTCCTTGATTGCCATGCTCGCTCCTGGTTGACAGATTTCGCGGGAAGTTCACAAGTATACTCCCTCAATGGAATCCGAAACTGAAGTACAGTTGTTTTACAACATACTGGGTGGATAGCTTTACTTGTCCAGATGCGGCCTGGATCTCGCAGAATGGACGATTTTTTCCCCTTTACGCGGCTTTTTTAATGGCCACAGGCACTGTCAAGCAATTTTTTTAGCTTTTGGGCTGTGGCCTATTCTCGAACATTTACGCATATTTGGAAATAACGTGGTTTGGCTTTCTTCTTCGAAAGATTTTGCGCTTTCGTTCGAATTGACGCATTTGAATATACGTGGCTAGGAATGAGTTTGCAGCAGTGGAACTTCAACATGGCTAGTATAGAGTCGTCGCGAAAACGTGCGCTTCCAGAAGAGCCCAGTGGTTTCCCAGCAAGAATTTTTTTTTTCGCCCACTAAAGAAACCAAGAGTTCTGTGGTTGAAGGGTATAGAGGTACTGAATGCTGTAGCCACACTGTGCGCTGCGGCATCAAAGCAGCGACGCACACTCACAGTCACTCTTCCTCCAGACAACATGCTGTCCTACCGCACCGCGTATGTGTCGAAATATACGACACGATTGACTCCGTATTAGCACGAGATTAGTCTCGCGCAATTTGAAGGTTGTCGCGTTCTCGGCCAAAACTGACCAATAAATGTTTCCCTGCGTGACGGTCGCTTAGTCTGCAATAAAAGTTATGCTGCAGGACAGAGAAACCATTCGGCTAGCTAACCTAAATGTATTCCTTTCAGCCTTCTTACGAACATAAATCGAGTCTGGGCTAAAGTTTAGCCCGGGTAGGTTAAGCCTGGAGTGATCACCTTCAAATCGCGAAGGCGCTGCACCTGGTCTCCATTTCACCTTCCCCGTTGTCTGTATGTCTGTGTTCGCGCACGAGTCCAGTCTTGCGGTGAATTCCACTGCTGAATCGAATAGTTTTGCTCCGCGGCGGAGAATGCGTGTTCCAGTGATCTGTATCGGGTTTGCGTGTTTCACTGGAGTGGCGAGTTGGTGACGGGGCACACTGGGGACCGTTATTTCGTGCGTTTTTGTTGCAAAGTAATTACTGTTTTGGAAATGATTACTCTTTCACCAGTGGCATATTTGACGCTTACGCCACAGTAAACTTGGCTGTTGCAATTGTCCCTCCCCGTCCCTCCCTTGCTTATTCGCCACCGATCCTTCCACCATTCTCCGCAGTCGACTACCGCGGATGCATTCGCGCTACCGTTATTGTCCCTGAACTCCAGGACCTCAGTAATGACGGTTGACGGCACGAACACCTTGATGGGATAATAATAATAATAATAATAATTGGTTTTTTGGGGGAAAGGAAATGGCGCAGTATCTGTCTCATATATCGTTGGACACCTGAACTGCGCCGTAAGGGAAGGGTAAAGGAGGGAGTGAAAGAAGAAAGGAAGAGAGAGGTGCCGTAGTGGAGGGCTCCGGAATAATTTCTACCACATGGGGATCTTTAACGTGCACTGACATCGCACAGCACACGGGCGCCTTAGCGTTTTTCCTCCGGCGGAATTAGTTTTCAGTACACCGTAAATCCTGATGCACAGCCCGCGGGCTATCCGCGTTTAAAAATTAAATTCTGGGCTTTGCGGACTGTACAGAGTTTTACATTTCAATATTGCCCAATTTAACGTGAAATGTCCAACGCGATTCCATGTACTGGGTGCTGGCTGTGTACTGGGCGCGGAGTGTCTACGGAAAATGACGGCATATTTCTGCGACTTCCGTCGCGGGTAGCGCCACCTCTCTGCGACTCGGCGGCGTCAGTCCGCGGAAGGAAGGAAGCCGAGGGGGCCAGATCGACCTGATCGTGGGCGCTGACAATGGGAGCCCGTTCTCTGCGCTAGGTGCGCTTCGCTTTACGATCTGCGCGCGTGGACTGATGGTCGCGGTCATCGTCTCAGCGCGTTGCCTGGCTCCGCGTGTGTGAAGGGAATTCCCCTTGTGAGACCGGCGCGAACCGCTGCCATGTCGCTCCGCCTCCTCTCGGCCACCTGCGGAACTACTGCGGATGTGGGTCGCGCCCCGTGTTGTTCTTGAAGGGGGCTCTGTGTCGAGCTTGGGTTTTTTTTGCTGAAATTTTCTACACTGTGCGGTGTTGAAAGTCTGCGCTGAACCTTTTGACAGTCATGTTCATGTTTTCCATCGGCGCACTCACCGTTCTGAACCTTGGGGGCCCGTTATTCTAACACGCTTCCCGCATTTGGCGTTGTGATGACTACACTTCCTGGTATGCGCGGAGTACTATGCAACGCGATCGAATTTTATGGCTTCAGGAATGTTGCGGAGGCGCTGAAAAAGGACTCTCTGTGACCATGAAGGAAAAGTGATGGAGCCGTGGAACTGGTAGCTAAATAAGTGGGGCTTTCTGCGTGCCGCCTTTTTCAAAATCTTAGACCCCAAGGGGTTTGGTTCTAAACACTTTCGAGAACCTCCTGTAGCACCCATGGAATTCCTGTTCATCGAAAGAAGGGGCAGGACCCAAAATCTTCTAACATTCAAGAGATCTGGAACGCTGGGGATGCATTACGAGCAAAGCAGTGCGGTCTAGGAGCAAACCCCCTGGACTCTAAACTTTTGACAAAGGCTGCCCAAGTTTTTGGTGATACGCCTTGATCGATATGTTGAGAAAAAAAAAACGTCTTACATTACAGAACATTTCTGTAAATGTCATCCTTTTTAACACTGTGAGTGAATGTACGCCTAAATTATGTTTTTTGTCGGACGAAGAGCGTTCCGGCACAGGTGTTTATAAATGCCGGCAGTGCTTGCTCTTGGTGTGGGGAAAAAGCGCGTTTTGTGACCGCGTCCAGCAAATCGGCTGTTATCTTTGACGACAGAGATTATTCGTGTCCGATTTACGCTCCGTAAAATGGCACTGAATGTGCGTCTTGTTGTAGTCATGGGACAGTTTTGCCGGAACTCGTCTATACCCTCGAGGCATATATGCATTCCAGCGACCGGCCATGGCGCGTCATATCTTCGCGAAGAGAGTGGCTGCGTGCGGGACTAAGTAGAGCTCTCGATGATGTCTCACCTTTAAGACGATGCCGTGGCGTCTTGTCGCCGCTGCCTTTGGTTGATCACAGCGTTCTACTCCGAGTGCTCATTACATTAGCAGCTGTTTACAGCGTCAAGTGTGAGTGCGCACTCGCGTTCCTTACCCGTCGCTGTTTGCACTTGTGCAGGCCTGGCCCTCCTCTGGGATCCGGGCCACGCGTCGTCCCAAGTCTTTCTGGACGGCTCTTCGAGCCTCCTACTAAACGACTCCCAGCCCATCCTGAGCGCCGTCACCAGCCTGGCGTTCCGCACGTGCGGCCATGGGACGATACTCCGGCAGACGTTGGGCAACGACTCCATCTCCCTGGCCGTCCTCCCGAACGGCGCTCTGGAGCTCAGCTGGTCCGTCAGGGGGGTCCAGGACGCCGTCATGGTTCGTAGGCGCTTTGCCTCCCCTGCACCCATTGAAAGCGGCCACTCGGCCAGTCACGAAACGGAGAACACTTCTCGCCTCTTGTATCTCCCGAATCCTTTTCTTTTTCTAACGTGCAGGCGTACCAATGCGGCCAGGTCAGGGTTCTCTTGGCATTCAGTGTCGTGTGAGTGCTAGCCACGTAAAAATCCAGGCGGGTGTTTGTTACGGTGGAAGCTAATCGATCGTTACGTCTTGACCGTGTTGGCTTAAAGGCATGGGCCGCTGGTTAAAAAGCCAGCCTACTCGAACGAGGGTGGTTGGAATGGTAAGAGAGAGATTATTACGTCATGCGCACAACGGTGCACCGCCGGGGCCTCTGGGAGTGGTGAAAACGAAATCTGTGTGGAACTGCGTTCGCGCCTCTAGTGGTGCTTACTACATGTGCTCCTAGATGAGTGCTGTATTGGTTGCATAATAACGGAGCCTAACCGCAGGAAGGTCCCAGTGCATGCAGTCGAATCCCGTTCCGCCGTAGCACGCCGTGTCGTAGCATGCCGGTGTATGGCAAGTTATTACGGAACTTTCCACGTTTTCGCTGCCTTCGGACTTGCCCCTCTGTCAGTTATTTCGACCTCGTCACTCCTTTGCCCCTTTTGCACACGGCCGTTTGCTGCCAACCAGTTTCCGGCCGATAGATGCGCGACCACTGCCGCTCTCGTCATCTGGGGCGGGAAAATAGAGATTCTATCCCAACTTCATTCACTTTTTTTGCTTTTATTTGTTCGGCTCAAGTGACACCACGTTGAGCGATACAGGAAGGGGGAGACGTGGCGTCGCTTGTCACTGGTAAAAAGTGAAAAAAAAAAGACAACAATGGAGTTGGAACAATGGGGAACTTGCGCTGAAGTTTGCGGTGCCGATTGCAGCGCCATAACACACTGCCTAGCGAGAAGAGCAATCAGTTTTGGGTAGTACTCTTAGTACTTTTCCGCGCCACCTTCAGGCGCTTATTGGCTTGAGCCTCCGCGCTCTGTCGAAGGCGCACGTGACGTGCGTCAGCTATCTGGGCTACGCCGAGAGAAGATATGCAATGAATGCTGTAAGCCAAACGCGGGTATCTAATCGCGCAGAATGTGTTCTAGCATTTGCAGCGGCCCAAGCGGCTGACAAAAGCAGTTTTGAATCACCGAATGGAACAATTGCGGTGCCACCTTGGCAGCGCAGGTTCCCCATATATCATGCCGCTTCTGGGCGCAATTTAGGCGGTGTCGTCAGCCTGTATACGTATAGGTGGCTTGCACGTGGCGTCACAGACGCCATGGTGAAGTGTCGGTCGTAGCTTCCGCTGTGTAAGCTGGAGCAAGTGGCGATTAATGAATTTAAAAAGTGCGGAAGTTCTCGTTTTGCTACTGTTCTCGTTGCATCACAAGTGAGCGAGTGGCTCAGTGCGTGTCAGCGAGCAGTAAACAAGTTTGGGTGAGTTGTTGATACATTACCAGATAAAATCACAGCGCACAAAACGAAAACAGGACGAAAGGCGAGAGGACGCAGTACAAGCGTTGACTTTTAATTAAACTTCTGTTGCGAGAACAACCTATTCGAGAATACCTGCAAGAACACCTATTCGCTCTTTGCTAAAAGAAGAACTAAAGCATCACAGACAAAGATAACAATGCAACCACGTGTCGCCTATGCAAGGAATTCAGTTACTTCTGCCGGTGATGCTATTGACGGTACACTAACATACTCACACCCGCACACGGCACCCACAACTTTTCTTGTCAACTGATCGCAGTGTGCTGTCTAAACGTGGCTGGCAATTACACGCCTTGCAGCGTGCTGCAAAATGCCCGACGGAATGTTCTCCATTAGTGTTAAAGGGCCGGGTCTTGAAACTTTTGTGCACGTTGAAGCAGTCACGTATGTCACGTCGCGTTAAAGGGATACGCGCGCCTGATTTCGTGCAGTGCGGCACGGGATGCACTGCAGCATCTTTGATTTGAATATGCTTTTGTCACTTGCATGTGTTTCTGCTGCTCTTCAGCTCATACGAGCAATGTGCTAGTTCCTTTCTGTTTTCACCATGTAGCATAAATACCCCCCAGAAGCATTAGATTGGACAGCCGGCCCCCTGGCCCAGTTGGTGGAACACCGGAAGTGAAATTCTGAGGTCCTCGCCCAGTGCGCGCGGCGGAGGGGTCCATCCGCTCCCATCTTGAGCGCAGCCTGCTTTGTTGTCCGACTGAAAGGGTGTTGTATATCTACCGCAGGGAGGAGGAGGAGGGGTCCCTCCAAACCTCTTTCCATTCACCGCGAAAGTCGACTCGCCCTTCTGGCGGGGGGCGCTCGGCTACTGATCCGGAGTTCCCGGGTTTGAATCCGACCGCGGCGGCGGCGTTTTTATGGAGGCGAAACGCTAATGCGCCTGTGTGCTGTGCGATGCCAGTGCACGTTGAAGATCCCCAGGTGTAGAGATTATTCCGGATCACTCTGCTACGGCACCTCTCTCTTCCTTTCTTCTTTTACTCCCTCCTTTATCCCTTCCCACACGCGCAGTTCAGGTGTCCTACGATACATGAGACAGATACTGCGCCATTTCCTTTCCCCAAAACCAATTATAATTATATACTTCTGGCGGGAGCCCACAAACATGCAGCGGGTTAGCACTGGAAGCCACACGATCGGGAAGCTGTGCCCTCATGCGCGCTACCCGATAGCGTGATCCAAAATGTGTTTGCCTACACATTTCGTGCACAAAATTAACGACGGTTGCGCCTTGACTCAGCGATAGCTGTCTCGCCTGTCCTCGCTGGCTTGGTGCGTAGTGCTGTCGCTGAATTTCACTCATTAAGCAGCAAGTGTAAAGTTTGTCTAACTTTGTGGTCTTCTGGCAACGACAGCTACCTCTCCTGTTCTTAGCCAAGTCAAACGCTAGTCGCAGCGCGTCGTTGAGCCAGACGCGTTTTCGTGCGTCACATCGCTTCACCAATTGGCCGCAGCCTGGGCTTTGGCATTTGTGGAAAGGGCGAAGATAGTTTCGGCACGGTTGAGCTCTCGTGCAGGAAGCTAATCCCGGCAATGTGGTCGAGCGTCCACCATTCCCAGTTCTCCGATTCTGCTGCGCACTGTGGCGGCATAAGAGTGACCGTTGCTGATAATGCCTGTCGAAAAAAACTGTGCGTGCGGACTGTCGGGCGGATATAAGAGCTTGTTAAAAATGCTTCGAAGCTACAATGTGTTCGCTGTACCCGCTAGCAGCTCTTTCCCCATTGGCCATCCGTAGCCCGCGAACGGTGGCTGCAGTTTTAAACGCTTCCGCGCCGTTCTTGTGCATGCTGCACCATTTTCCTTGGAGCTGGAAAACTAGCTTAATTTTCTCTTTGGTTTGTCTTTGTCCCGAGTGGTGGCAATTTTCGAACCGCTTTTAAAAACAGCGGAGCGTAGTTCAGAAATGCCATTCACCTCCGCCAGCGTGGCACGCGCCCAGAAACGCAGCGGATCTCATATTAGGTTCATTTTATTGTTTGGTTTGATTCATGGGGTTTAACGCCCGAAAGCGACTCTGGCCATGAGTGACGCCTAAGTGGAGGGCTCCAGATAATTTCGACCACCTGGGGTTCTTTAACGTGCACTGACACCGCACAGTACATGGGTCCCTAGCATTTCGCCTCCATCGAAACGAAACCGCCGCGGCCGGGATCGAACCCCGGCCGTCTTTCGAGTCAGCAGCCGTGCCGAATAACAGCTGAGCCACCGCGATGGCTGTTTAATTGACTTCAGTCTGATGGCTCATGACTGAAAGAACGTTACTGTCCTGCAAGACTGACACAAATTGAAAAGCGCATGTCCTATTGTTTTCGGGTTGTGTCAACGTCTTGTCGCGCAGTAACGCTCTTTCAATCTTGAGCCATCACGAACTAGCCCAGCTTTCTGCCTTACTACAGTGCATGCCTCATTTTGATGTATTGCAACAAATTTTTAAACCGCATAGTTCTCGGACCAAGAAAAATGAACGAAAGCCCACAAATGAAGGCAATTTTTTTTCCACATTAGGGAAAGAGTTAAGTTGCGCTAAGTACAGTCGGGAGCAATCTGACCAAGAACAACGTTTGAGCATTCATTAATTACTCTGTGCGATATGCCAGCTGTGCGATATGAGCCTTTATAGGCTCATGACTCGCCAAGGTGGGTGTTCGTAGAAAAGTGTCACACTCTAGCTGTCAGTCAAACGTGGCTGAGGTGTCCACTGAGATTTGGAGATGTGAGAGCTACTGGGTCCTGTCCTCAAAAACCTTTCCTTTCCTCGAAACACATGCTTTCGCATTCCTCCAAGCAAGCAGAGTGTCATCACAGTTAAATAGTTATTAGTACTTAGCGAATTAGTAAGTCTAATTAATTCATAATTAGGTAATTGGTCAAGTGACAGTTTGGTAATAATTTATTAGTAATTACATAATTGATTAATTTGTAAATTGGTAAATTATTGATTAGTTAATTAGTACTACTAGTTGTTGGTGTAACATGTCGTAACTGGGAACTCGGTATGCAATAATATACTGAGAATGCGCAATGTGCCAGCAGACAATGCTCCTGCGCTTCAGCCTACTGCGCATGCCTGTGACATCATTGAGTGGCGTCACCATCGTTCGAGAGGAGCGCTCCCCAGGCAATCTTGCCAGATGCCTCTTGAACGCCGATCTGGAAGGATGCCGCCTGAACGCCCTCCTGTGTCTCCAGCAACCAGGCATGCGCGCGCTAATGAGCGTCATCGAAAATGTCGTGAAGCGAACAGTTGTGTAGCCTTTAAATCTTCACCACACATCAGCGACACCGCATTTCAGGTCAACAAAGTGCCCCGCTGAATTTTTTCCGTTTTATAACTACCTTTCCTCTTGTATAATATCCAAGAGTCAGTCTCAAACTGAATGGATAAATAACCAGAAAATTCTCATTTTTGAGCAATAAGTTTTTCCCCTCTCATATTGCTCACTACTGTACAGTCCCAGCCATATTATTACGGAGCACGCTTCGGTGATTCGAACTCTCGGCACACCTTACCTAGCGAAAATTAGGAGGTACTTCTTACCCAGCTTAGGACACGTCACTGTCGCGTTCGCGTATGAACAGAAGACACTCATATCTCCTCTACAGAACACGTGAGAAAATTTTCAAGAGCTGAAGCATGCTCCGTAATATTTTGGCCGCACCTGTACCTTGCTTCACATCGGTTCGATATATGTTGAGGGAGACGACTACAGTGAGCCATGATAAAGCCATTGTTGATGCCACGATGCGATGCACATGAAAGGGTTGAGCGCCTGGTAAATACACAGCCTGAAACAGTGCACATTGCCACAACCTCCTAGGGTGTACTAAATCACCTGTTAAATGACTGCCAACAGATGGCAGAAAAGGCCCCTCGAGCATTGCGGTTCAGGAGGAGAAAGGATTGGGGGATGTCTGTAGAGACGTTTTGGGGAGTCTTTTACTTTAGAATTGTAAAAATTTCGAAAGGAGTGTTTGTTCTCCAAATTATGTGATTCGTGACAATACTCAAATAATTTAAGGCATGTAGTAAAAAAAAAAACTTGGTAAAACCAGTTTTAGGTGAATTTAAGTCGTGTGTGCACCAAGAACGTTTCAAGGAAGTGATCTTATGCCGTCTCCGAATAGGCCACACGCATCTTACGCACAACTTCCTACTAACAAAACAAGACAAACCTGTTTGCCAACAATGTGGAGATAAACTCACGGTTAACCACATTTTATTCTCTTGTGTGGAACTGGAAGAAATAAGAAAAACGTATTTTACTGAATTTTATAATAAATGCATTCCTTTTCATCCCGCACTGCTTTTAGATGATGCAATTGTTAATATATCATGTGTTTTTAGCTTTCTTAACGAATCGGGATTTCTCAAGAGACTCTAAATTTTTACCCACTGGTTTGTTTGAACTTTAGTACACCTCAGCCAATTTCTCAGGCCTGAGAAGAAAGTTGAGGCTTTTATTTTGATTGGGTGGGAGCCTCGATGTCCTTCCGCAGCCAAGGAAGGCTACTGAGGTTACCCGGCCCTCTTTAAAGCTTTTACTTGTAGCCATTTATAAAATTTGTGTATGTGTTCATTGGGTAATATTAATGTTTGAGGGCCGCTAGAGCAAGGATTATTCTTGCATTTCTATAATATTCAACAAAAGACTTTTCCTATACCTTGTTCTTGGCGCATGATGGCCTCAGTTGCCTATGTGCCATAAAACACAACACAACACAACACATAGTTAATATCACAAAGCAAAAAACATAACATTATATTCTGCTGGGTCCCTAGCCATGTTGGAATTTTAGATAATGAGAGAGCAGATGCTTGCACAACACAAGCTCGAATTGGTCATATAAAACAAGTTAACATACCACAGAGGGATTTTTCTAATTTACTGCACAGTAAACTCAGGAATAAGTGGCAGGTTGCATGGGAAGAACAGACAAACAACAAACTACATTCTATAAAACCCGTTTTGGGAGAATGGAGATCATCTAAACACCAGGAACGTTTTACAGAAGTTATTTTGTGTCGACTACGCATTGGACACACACACCTTACACACAACTTCTCACTGACAAAAAAAGACAAACCTCTCTGCGAAATGTGTGGTGATGAACTTACGGTAAACCACATTTTAATTGTGTGCACAAAACTGGAACAACTGAGGAAAAAATATTTCACAACATTCTACAATGAATACATCCCACTACACCCCATGTTACTTTTGGGTGATCAAGCACTGGTTGATTTTTCAAGCATTTTTAAGTTTCTCAGAGAAGCCAATGTTTTAAACAACCTTTAGATATAAAAAGCGTAACCTTTAACAAAAGCTCTGACCGTCTGTTTGGCGCATCATAGCCTCAGTTGCTTTTGCGCCACTAAAATCAACATAACTATTAACACAAGCACTCACCGACGAGACTGACCTATCAAATCGGTCAGCCAGTGAATACATGCTATTCTGGTGCCCGAGGTAGCCTAGAGCGATAAGACAGGTCTTTTCGGAACTCACTTGAGGACGACCTCCGGTAGGGTGTGGAAAAAACTGCGACGCTTCGAAAGAACTTACTACAGTTTCAAAGGTGCTACGAGACAGGCAAAACAAACGCTTGAACTCAAAGTCATATTATCGCCCTACGACTTCTTCGCAGTAACGAGGCATGCGGTTCCTCTTCAGTCTCGCCAGCTTCGTCAATGCCACTGCAATAAGTTCCTCAAGTTCCTTTTCGTCACTGCTGTCGGAGTCTACAAGCTCCATAGCTGTTTGTGTAACTGTTGGCAGCAGGCCGCGGTCCATTTTCTTTTCCTTCGTAGCTCAGAGAACACAGCGCAAACAATAACAGACGTGACAAGCGCGTGCGCACGTCGCAAACGATGCAGAAGGCTTGCACGACTTCTGCACTTTAGCATTCGTATCTATTTCGTGCTAGTGTCGCGCTTCGCCTGCACGTTTGAACTGGCGCTGCATGAGTGTAGCACTTGCACGGCACTTGCTGTGCACTGCACGAACTAGTGCAGATCGTGCAGGCTGAATCGAACGGACCTATTGCAGCAACGAGAGCAGATGACATTGCTCCGTGCATGTGCTAGTGACGTCAGTCACGAGAGCTTTC
>JARKHS020012347.1:0-123705 GCA_030143305.2 Amblyomma americanum
ACAGCATGGGGTTGAAGGCGATTATGCATGCTGCATGAGGGAAAATGGCGCAGCCATCTGCTGCCAGTGCGTCGCCTTGATTACAGCGATTAGCGAAGCGGAACCTCGACGTTGGGAATGTAAATTATCGGTAAGCGTTTTCTTGACCAAAGCACCGTTTCCGATGTGACCTGATGCCGCTGGATAGCAGCCGTCGTTCCTGCGTATCGCCAGGTTCCCTTTTCCGCTCTGTTCCTAGAAAACCATAACCTTCGACACAGGAAAGAAACGTCCGTTTATGTATGCTCGATGATAATATTTATAAGAGAAATGTGAAATCCGCTAGAATTTCATAGAATAATATTCATCGATGGTATGGCTAATGCGGTTTAATTGCAGCTGGTATACATCCTTTCGGCGTGAGCATCTATTGGTCGTTCATTCATTTTTATTAGGTCTATAAGGATTCAATAGAAACCCAAATACTCGTCTTGTTAAGCTATTTCACTAAGACGTCAAAAAGTTCTCTACTTATGCGAGTGAGACGGAAGCCAATTGCCTGGAATCAATTATGTTTTATTATAATTTCAGTGAACTTGTAGCCAAGTGCTTACAAGTCGGCTGATTCCCAGTTTACTTCACTTGGAAGCAAATTTCCTATGACCTAATTCTCACGGACCGCTCAATAAAACAAAAATCCTCTCGTTGAGAGGGAGATTGATGCAACGGTGTTTATAAAAACATCGATTAGGAGAAATAAGATATTGATCCTGTGCAAAAAAACACTTTGCAGTGAAAGATAGCTCTACAGCAAACATCAATTTCATGAACTGTATTATGCCCGTATTTTCACAGCTCTTGGCTTTGTAAGGACTACTTCAAAGAAAAGAACTGTCGAGTTTTAACTCTTTATGTCTGCCGACCACAGATTGCGTCACTAGACTGATAATTCTTTAATAATTTTTGTCTATTAAAAATTCGCCACTAGCTCAAGGTGGTATGCCCTTCACAGCCACTATGTAAGCTTAAAAACAAAGGTTTGCGGCAGGGTAAATACTTAGTTGCCACATGTTTATGCTTTCATAAAATGTCGCCTTCACGACCTTGTCATGAAAAATTTCAGGAGTGGTCGCAGAATGTGTAAAAGCATATTTTTTCTGTATCGTTGGTGTCAGAGAGCTTAAAATATTTACTCAAAGAATTTAGTATTGTTTTAGTGCGAAAGCGCTATTCTGATGGAAAAACGCCGGGCAAGATCTTGCAATGTTTTTGACTTTTTGCCGAGTGAAATAAACAATTAAAAATAATTGCCGAGTGAAATAAAAAATAAAAGTATCCGCCTGGAGATTCGAGCCCGCGGCGGCGCGAACATATCTGCTTTGTTGGCCACTGCACGGGAGCGTTTAAGGAAAAGAAACCCCAAAATGCTCTACAGCCCAACCTGCTTCGTGCCAGAATGTAACACATTTTCGCGCTGTGCACTGCAGATTGTCTTCTCTATCAGCTAATGCTACTTTCAAACATATAGTTGCACTTTGAGATCTGTAGTGGTAGTGACGGAGAGATGGGCTCTGCATGTGCCGACCTGGACAACGTTGTGGAAGAAGCACGCCACTAGAGCAATGCTCGTTGGCGTTGACAACAATGCTGAAGTTCGGCACTGAAGCATTGGCGGCCGCGTGCGTTGGGTCAAATGGTGTTGATGTTAAAATATTCAAGACGCGCATAACTGGCTCCCTGGGCCAGTGGACACCTCAATCGCGCTTTCAGGTATCGTGGCGGTGGTGCCCACCTGCAGAAAACTGTGCTTTCACGCACCATTTCGTCCTTTGCAATGCTAGGCTGGCCAAGTTTTGTATTCAAGTCTTTTGTACCAGAATATATTAGCTTGGGTCAGATGAAATTCATTTGAAACGCGGTGGCCAATTTGTTTTGTAAACTGAATACAAAGAGTAATTTAGGAATCAACTTCCTGTCTTAAGGCTCTATTGTGCAAAGTTAAGGGCCTCCTAATTAAAAAACAACATCTATTGTTGTAAGGATTGCATAAAAGCGATAATAGCTGAAGCAGAAATAAGACAGACGAACTTCACAGATACGGAAGGACGCTGAATGCCGAAGTTCCAAAAGCTGGACGCGTTGGAAGAATTCAAATGGACGAATATTTTCTTGCAAAGACCCTCGCTAGACACGAAAGGTTTTTGATGCACAGGCTGAAGCTGAAAAAAATTAAAATCTGTTAGACTTGGAGCTCTTTTTGCGCCTTGATGTGGAAGAAGTATGTAGTGTCGCCACCGAAAGAAACGCGAACAACGCGACGCCTATACGCTGCGCTGTTCCAATTTGTTTTCGTCGCGCTTTTACCTGGGTGGTACAAAAAAGACGTTAGTGTCGTACTGGAATATACCACGGAAGGCTCTAGCGTCTTTCTGGAATCAGCGAAGTAAAAGCGCGATGAAAAGAAATTCGAACAGCGCACCGTATAGGCGTCCGCTTTTTTCGCGTTTGTTTCGATCGCGATAGCACAAGTCCCTGTTATGCGCAAACATTGCAGCAACTGTTGCTTACCGCGCGGCCACCAGTTACCGATCCGCTGCCTTGCCCCAATTAAGTTGTAGGCGCTGCATTCTATTAGACTTCCGTAATCTAAATGACATTTCCTTGGGAGTAGATTGCGCGCCCATCTTATATAAACAGCGGTCGCGCCCAGAGATAGAAGACGCACTAACATCGGTCTTGGGCAGGGGAGCCTTTTCGGACGACCGTCCCTCCTTTTCCTTAGTGTGTGGGATAATCTAAACACGGATTACACTCGGATTGTTTCTCGCCTTTTTCATGATCATGTTTTTATGCATGAAGAAAACTACAACACGAAGTAAATTCTCCACAGAGGCTTGCCAACAGGAACTCTATAAACGGAGAGAGAAGGCACAGTTTTTGTTGATCATAGCTCGTCAGGTTGCGGCTGGGAGACGCGTTCCGGTGCTTACCAGGCAGTACTCCGGCTTTGCTTGTTTCTTTTTTTCTCTTTTATAGCTGATTTCTTTTTCCTAGCGCCCACATCATCATCAACTGGTGTATCGCGCCTGTACTCCATGAGTCCCTAACTCGCTCCTAACGCGCAATCTGATCAATGCGCGCCCCGCATAATTTGTTCATTTCTTCATGCCTCTATTCGCAGCATGAGAGAAGAAAGCGCAGAGCTTGCCACCGTCAACTTTACAAGCGTCACATATTTATAGCGCGGTGATGTCGGGACATTTCGAGTTTGTGTCTAGGAATTCATTTTATCTCCCTGGAGTTGTTTCTTTCAAGAAGACATTCATGGTGGACCTACGGGCTGCATCTACACAGAAAACTTAAATTTCAGGTATTCATAACGCTACGCTCTGACATTTATACAGACATGTAAATGTTATTTTGAACTTTTTGGATGTTTAGATATTATGCGGAGCAGATGTAAGGGAGGAATGCGAGCGTGTGCCGAGGTGCACCGCAATCCCGCATGAACAGGCCGAGTGTCTAGACTGGCCGAGCGCTTGTGTTCACCTTGTACTGCGCGCCCTGTTTACACGAATTCATTCAGTGTGTCAAGCAGCTGGTCACCTTTATATGCGCAAGCCGCTGCATGCAGTGCTGATAGATGTGCCATATATAGCGAGCGCGGCCAAGTGGTGGTCTGTGAAACCTTTCAATTTGCACAGAGCTGCGTGAAAATAACGGCGGGCTGCAATTCACGCAAGCAGGTCTACCGCGTGCAACGTAGTAATTTCTTTAACAGCCGACTTTAGTGTTTGCTGTTTTGCTGGCCTACTGCTCGTGGACGTCGCATGTCAATAGGATCAGAATACTGCGTCACCCTGCTACTGTGCTGATTACCTGAGATTCCCCTCGCGAGATCAGTACATTTACGTCTTATCTTTTTATTCCTGCCGTGCGGAAGAAAAGTTTTTTTTCATTACCAGAAGCAGCAGTGCTAAGAGCGTGATTTTTCCAGCAACAAGTCAAGTGCACTCCGTATAAGCTGTGCGTTTTTTTTTATGCGTCCGATCTCTTCTCGTATAAGAATAAAGCTTGTCAAAGCACAGCGAAGAGACGATGGCTGCCAATTAGAGACGAATGAATAAAAATGTAGGGGAGGGAAGAATCCATGGAAGAATGATGTTGGGTTTCGCCCAAGAAGGAAACGATATTTCGGCCACATGGTTAGTAACAAGAATAGGCTGGCGATTCATCGCGTCCGACGGAAAGTCGAAACTCTGCCCTGCAGCATTGGGCGATGTGAGAACACGCAGGTCCCATCGCTGCTTCTCACCTCTGCTCATGTTTCTGCGCGTAAACTAGTTCGGATTCAGCAAAGAACTGGTCTAGAATTTTGAAGGCAGCCAGCTCGAACAAAGTGGACAATTTGGCGGTGACGTTTATGAAGAAATTGTCTCTAGTTTGAATGTAATGTTTTCATTTAGATATTCTGTTTAAGTTTAAGTTGGCATATATAGGTGTCAGCGCGCATCGTACATGGTTGAAATCTCTGCGCATAACAACCTTTCTAACGTGCTTATGGATGCGCGAATAGCACTTTTTCGAAGCTTAATCGAATACGAATAGGCTGCCTTTGCTACCGAATCGAATACAAACAGTGCAGTTCAAAACCGAATAGGATACATATCATGTAATGAATGAAAAGAATCGAATTCTATTCGGATATATGTCTGATTATTTGCCCCTGTGCGAATATTTCCTCGAATAATAGTGCGTGAAACAACAGAAGAAACCAGGACTTCTAAATATGCCACATAAAATAGTCATGCAGAAAAGTCCTGCCCGCGCTCCTTGCTTCATTGCAGCAAACATCTGCTTTTACCGGACAAGTCTCCAATGAATGGTTGCTGCAAGGTAAAAAAAAACGAATTCCGAAGACAGCTCCCGGTCCGGACTCCATTCCGCAGGAGGTTAACTAAAACCTGAAAACCTGAGTTCCGCCGTGCTCCCTCAATTCCTCGACATCATCAGCAAACTACGGTTAGACTGCGTCGTACCAGAGAGCGGGAAATCGGTTAATGTGACCCTCACTCAAAAACCAGGGCAGCCGCCTACGGACCCTAGCAACCTCGGACATATACCCTTTAGGCCAGCGATGTACAAGGTAGCAGAGGAAATGTGAGCCGCAATACTGTCATGGTGGCTTCAGCATCCTGAATTTTAGCATGCCCGAAAAATTGAGAATTCCTTTCGGAGAAATTAAAGGGCGTTTTATCTGTCTCACATCTCGGCGGACGTACACCTGAACCACACCGTAAGGGAACGAATAAAGGAGGGACTGAGAGAAAAAAGGAAGTAAGCGGTGCCGTTTTGGAGGGCTCCAGAATAATTTCGACCATCTAGGAATCTTTAACATGCACTGACATCGCACAGCACAAGGGCGCCTTTGCGTTTCGCCACCATCGAAACGCGGCCGCCACGGTCGGGTTAGAACCCCGGTACTCCGGATCAGTAGCCGAGCACTCTAACCACTGAGCTACCGCGGCGGGGTTACCAGCCTGCCCAAATTGTTTTTCATCTGCCTATAGATAATGGAGATAGGTCGGCTCTCTTAGCGTCATCAGTTTTATCAGCAACATGCAACTACAATGTACGTATCATCCTCGCCGTGAACGCCGAAAGCATACGATAATATTTCCTCTTTAAAGTACGCAATTCTTCTAAAATGCTTACTTGAGGGCAGACAATTTGAAAACACCTCAATGATGTATCCACCAGATAATTTGTCTATCTTCTCGGTTTTCCTGAGGGATTGGCATTGTCACCAACCTTACTTAATGCTGCCTTCATATTCTTTGCATGGTACATGCATGCTGTCCCTGACGTTAAGTATTTACTGTACGTTGATGGCATCGTGGTGTGGAGCACTCACCGTGACCAGCTGTCTCAAGCCGCGGCTCTACAATCGACCTTGGATATTACGTCGGCTTATATGCTTCTTCAGTCGGACTTCAGCTTTCCGTAGCAAAAGCGCGTATATATCAGTCGCCAACCACGGGGGGCGCCTTAAAATCGCTGCACCACCAGTACGTCGCCATCTAACCGGGACCACAATTCACGAAGTTTCGACAGTAAGTATTGTGGATTTGATGGTACACGAGTAGGGAAGAGGAACTAGTTTGCTTTATTCGGCTTAAATGCAGATTCAGACCTTGGCTCTATTTCAACGCATTGCTCCTAATATGGGTAGTGCCCGCTCATACGTTGCACGGCAGTCGGTGAGGGCGATATGCAACGGCGCCGATACCTGCAATTCCATGATTTGACAAGCCCTCAATCGGATCGCCTTGAAGCTGTAAATCGAGAGGCAATGAGGGTCATCACTCGCCTTCCACGCATCATCACGATGATGTAGCTCCAAGAGAATGCAAAGCTTAACACATTAGCTGGGCTGGTGCAGCAGGAACACGATTCTTGTAGGCTTAACGTGCGCTCTCAACACTTATGCGTCGACGCACTACAATTTACAGCCGCCACGTCCAGTTCTTCCTCCCTAGCATTTTCTGCTGCTGAGACTCAACAAACCAACGGATTTACGTCAACCAACATCAACTCATCCGGCGTCGTACTTTCTAGACCTAATAACAGGACAAGTTACTCACCTGCTGAATGGCGCCATCATGATTTACTTACATGCAAGCATTCAGCACTGCAAAACGACAGCTGTAGTTTACTGTCCTTGAAAGACTACCCTGAATAAGACGTTCAGACTCCAGAAACCTTCTTCCGCCTTCTGTGCTAAGTTGATTTCTATTCAATAGGCGGGTTGCTCTCTGGCCTCCATTTTCATGCTTCCTGCGGCCTGCATTGGTATTCACACCGACGCCCTTCAAGCGACACGCCTACTCTTATGCGTCAACAGCAGCCCATAAATTTGCGAAAACATCTATCTTCTGGAAGCACGCCTCCCGCAGCCAATTCGTATCAAGTGGATTCCAGGACACCTCCTGAGCTCCAAGACACCGTCCAGACTCTGCGACATGGCAAGCCACACCAACCACGTCATTTCGTCGGCTCCTCAATTTGGTTGATGTCACCCTCCTTCGAACGAGAAAGAAGCACCACCGGAGACGCACATATGCTCTCATCTCCGTGTGCGTTAACCCTCCCCTACGGTGTTAACCGTGCAGAGAAGGTTGTGCTTCGGAGGATCCGGATCGGGTTGCCTTCCTTTCGGCTGTAACATGAAAAAGCCGGAATTTCGAGACATATTCCCGCCCCGGGTGTCCAATCTACAAATCCCGGAATCCTGAGGCCCACATCCACGACCTGCTGTTTGCTTGCCCGACTCTAAAGCCGACGAGAATAAGGCACCTGGCGGCAGCAGGACTCTCGGCGATCTATCTTTCGTGATATATCGCTCGGACGCCGGGACCACATCGTCGCTCACTTCTCGACTTGATTACGTGTCTTCTTTCTCGTCTTCTGAAGTTCCCACCTTCCCTCACTTTATCCGTTTTTTTTTTACCTTTTGTTCACACTTGCAAGCCGCGCAATATGTAGTTTTTATTATTCCATAACATGTTTTCTTATTACTTTCTCAACTGATTTGCCCAGTCAGAGTTCCATTTCTATTATTTTTACAATTCTGCGTGCCTGCGAATAGTAACAGCTTCCATGCCTCGAAATTTTTCTTTACTTCACTAGGCCGCGATCCCGAATCGCACTGCTTTGATTTGATTTTACGTAAACATAAACGCATACTCGATTTTAGAATCTATGTGCAGTGACTTTTAGAAATGAAGGCCTCCTCACACAGGTAGGTGTGATGAAAATGGACTGACAATGGCTCCTGACGCCGCACTGTTCATTGTCATAGCAGCAGCAAAGGAAAAAAATGGAAGTATAACAGCGAAAAAATGTAAAAATTTTAAATATTGCTTACTCCAAAGATTCGGGCAAGCAACGCATAGGCCGGGAAAGAACTACAAGTGATTAGTCCCATTTGTTCTTGAATAAGGAGTGCGCTGTTGCTCTCTGCAAAAAATATTGATTTTCACGTCTCTCTGAAACTTATTCGTAAGGCTGTCACTAAGAACTTGAATGGATCATCTTGGTTCTGCTGAAATTTGCAGTTATGAGACGCTGTCATTGGTTAGCAGCGCCTAAGGTGAACTGCTAAAAAAAGAAATTGATTGGAGGAAAAAAAAATCACAACTAAAACTGTTATGAGGAATCCTTTACTGTTTGGAAAAGAATTAACTTCCTCAAATATTCAGTGCTCTGCTGCCAGAGTTAATGCCGGCGGTCAAGCATATGTACTCTACAAAAATCATGATATTTTCAGTTCTTTTGAACAAGTAGCACATGTTTTGTTTCGTGATCTTGAAAACTTCTTTTGTCCAAAGAAGGAGCGGAGCACACAGAAACCCGAAGGAAAAGTTTTTTTTTCATTTTGCTTCTTCAACAACCGCAACACATAAGGCTGGAAAGAACTGCCTCCGATAAACCCGCTCACGTGTGAAGCGGTAGTACTGCACAAAATTAAAAGACTGACGCAGTGAAAGAAAGAACAGACAAAGACGTAAACATGCACGGCACAGAAATGGCTCGGCTGGAACAAAGTTAACTGAGAGAGGGTGAAGAAAACTCTATGTTCGAGTGTCCTTCGGAAAAGCGAGGAAATAAACGATCGCGGGACGGCAGCAACTAAATCTTTGCTGTCGATGCGGGAACCACAAATCATGCCGAGCTTTTGTTTCCGTGCTGCCGATCATCTCTCGAGACTTCGGAATCGTGTGAACGCGCCCCGATGTTCGAGCTCTGCACGGAACACTCCGGAAAGCTTGATTACGGTGTTGTACCGCAGTCTTGATCACATGCAAGCAAAACATGCTTTAAACAATAGAAAAGAAAAAGTAAGGATGCCGCCTTCGAGTGCAGAAAAAGGATTCAAATTTTGGTCCTTCATTGTGGTTGCTCAAATAGCGCTGCGATAATGGGTTCCGGTACTTGAAAATCCACGTCTTACTAGGCTGCTTCTGCCTGTATGAAGGGAGTAAAGATAAACTTTCCAAAAAGTTAAAATGGACCCAAGGCTGGGTAAATATTTTTCCACGCTGAGGCGCTTATCATATGTAAATTATTAGAAGCATCATATCAATGCCGTTTTATGGCTATTGCGGCTGATGAGATCGGTATGAGAGAAAATTGCCTAACTTGCCTTTTCGATTGCGAAACAAGGAAATGGGCCATGTACTTTGAACATTGAAGGAGAAATTATCGGTAAAAATGTCTTTTTAATGGACAAATCCTGAAGCGAAGAAACGAACTAAAACGAAGGTTCTCGTTACGCTGATAAAGTTTAAGAATTTTGGTAAGTTGCCAGGCTAACACTAAGACGCGAGATCCGTTACAGCTTGAAACTTCGAGCTGCATATTTGTCGGTGGACACACACACACACACACACACACACACACACACACACACACACACACACACACACACACACACACACCACACACACACACACACACACACACACACACACACACCGCAGCCGTGGCCTAGTGGTTTGGGCGCCCGTCTCGGCTGCGGGAGGTGGTCGGTTCGAAACCCACCGCCGGACACCCACTGGTAAAAATGGGTACAAGCTGCCCCCGGCCTGGCGCCCGGCACTCTTTAGGGGTGTTCGCTTGGGAGAAGCTCCGTAAACCCCGCTGCGCCCCTCGCGGGCTAAACCCGAGTTTCGAATGACCTCGCAGCCTGCAAAAGGTGGTACTCCGGACAACGTGTGATGCAAAGCAACAGCAAACACACCACACACACACACACACACACACACACACACACACACACACACACACACACACACACACACACACAAACATATATAAATATATATATATCAACATTTTTTCTCGTTATACGTTGACGCATTCAGGAACACAGCAGGGGAAAATTTGAGTTAGACCCAAAATATTCAAAAGCGTCGAACGCAGAATATAATACATGTCTTCATATTTGTTCGCCTCATGCATATTCATTATCGAGGCAACGAGGTTAGCGCGAGAGGTGGTGTGCAAACCTAGAGCACATAGACAGGACGAAAATTTTTGAACAAGAATGCGCCTGAGTTTTCAAGTTCCGCCCGTCAATGCAATATCTTATGTACATCTTACAACAAAAGTGCGAGGTAACAGTCAGTGAGGTGGGCAGTTCGTTCGCAGTGTAAGGACATTCATCAGATATGATGCTCGGTCCATCATTCATATTCATGCTTTTTCTCAATGTTAACACAACCAAGAAATTAGATGTTTACAAATGCATCTACTCTTTCAACTTTACATAGATCTGTGAGAAACAACAGCACCATTTTCCAGAAAATATAAGCACAGCGACCGCAAATCTAAGCAGTCTTTTGGCATAACTTCACTACTGGACCTCACACTGTATAAGGATGGCCTCTGCACTATCTTCAAGCACTGAGTGGACGGGTTTTTCGGTGAGCCACTAATGATGTATACTAGGGTGCGCGAAGAGAGAAAGGCGCCGAAAAGAGTTGTATTTCCCATGGGCCTTGCGTCCTCTTTCATCCCCGCCTACTCTTTCCCTGTCTCCCAGCTCCCTTCTGCAGTGTGGTTAAACGTGCACTTTGCCAGCCCAAGATCGCGGATATTGGTACCGAGCGGTGGCAACCCAGCCTGGTCGCACCCATTCTTCATCGCTAGAAGTTGACGGAGTGCGTGTTCCGAAGGCTTCTGCCAAACCTACGGATAGACGCTGTCGGGGGCCGCGTGAACCGATGCCATTACTCGAACTTAGCGATATTCGTTACTGCTGGCACCAGAGACTCATCGCACCCAGCCTATCGCCATTGTGCACATTTATACAAGAAGGCATAGCAGTGCCACTGGCGAAAGATCAGTGCAACCAATAATACCTAAAGCAAGTTTCCGACTGTGATATATTTTAGGAAGCTGGATAGCACGGTTTATACGGAACGATAAACAGGCACATGACCGCGCATATACATATAAATTTAAATTATTTGTGCGCAATTGGATGCAAAACATGAATCATGCGCCGATAAAGGAGTGGTAGAAATACGGGTATTGTGAGATAAGAAATAAGGTGCTTGAGAGGTCGGTATAAGAAGATACTAACGCAAAACAGGAGTAACAACAAGGTTTTGAGGCAACGAAAGGTACCCTACTCTGAATGGTGTGTTGTTTTGGAGCCTAACATCCTGATTCGACACCACACTGGCTGCGGGGGGCGCAGTAGTGGACAGCTTAAAAATAATTTAGACCACCTCGACTGCGGTCACGCGAGCTGATGTCGCAAAATAGAATCGCATTTTTGTATTTGGTCTCCATCAAATAACGGTCGCCGCGACAGGGATCCCATCGGTGTCCCTGGGATCATCACCCGAACACCACAGACAATAAGAAACCTCGGCGGGTGAAATGCACCTTGGATTTCAGTTTCGGTTTGTTGGTATACTGTGCGAGTTAGGTTAGTGTTAGGAGTTGAACGGCGCAGGGACACCTAAGGCCGAAGAGTGCCAGAGCAGTGGTGCTAAGTCTGTGTGATAATAAAGGAAATAAGAGAGATCGTAAAATGTTGTACATTAAAAACCGACAAAAAGTCTAGGGTAAACAGCTGGAATAAATAAATAGCACCCCAAAATGATAAATACAGACTAAAATTTCAATTGAAAAGACGTTAACTAAAGCGAAGGTAATAATAATAATAATATAATTAATTGGTTTGGGGGAAAAGAAATGGCGCAGTATCTTTTTCAAATATCCTTGGACACCTGAACCGCGCCGTAAAGGAAGGGATATAGGAGGGAGTGAAAGAAGAAGGGAAGAAAGAGGTGCCGTAGTGGAGGGCTCCGGAATAATTTCGACCCCCTGGGGTTCTTTAACGTGCACTGACATCGCACAGCACACGGGCGCCTTATCGTTTCGCCTCCATAAAAACGCTGTCGCCGCGGTCGGGTTCGAGCCCGGGAACTCCGGATCAGTAGTCGAGCGCCCTAACCTCTGAGCCACCGCGGCGGGTGTTAAAGGGAAGGTAAAAGCTGGGTTTTGCCAGACACAAGAGGGTGAAGCGGAGGGGGGCGTTCTAAGTGTGCGAGCAAGTAAGTGGCGTAGAGAGCAATTTAATTGATTCTTTTTGTGGCGACATTTTGTTTCAAGGGCGAAAATATGTAGCCTTTAAATCATGTGCACAAATTCTTTGCTGCCGGTCGAAATGAGACAGTGGGTTTACTTACCTACAATCATTTATTGTAGCCTTCGGTTTTTCATGTTTATTTTATTCCCGCAGCATCCTATATTGACTAATAAGCATACGGTTCCTGTGTATGGAGTGTCTGCTGCCCCTTAAATATATTACAAGGTCCTATATCTTTCTAAGGTGCAAGATAAGGGTTTTGTCTTCGCGATTTCGGCGGTTTTCAATAGAAAAAATAAACCAACTTGCCCAGCTTTTCGTTCGTCTAAGTGCAGAATTCATTATTTACGTTATTTTTGAGCCGCAAACTTTGATTTGGACACACCATTCGTTTACTATTTACAGAAAACAGACGGCATTGGTTTGATTCATGTCGTTTATTGACATGCCAGCAAATATGGATTGGGTACGGTGAATTCTTCTTTGTATGTCATGTGTAATAACAAGTTTCACACTCTTAAACATCCCCCCTTTTACCGGAAACATTGTTTGACTGCATTGTAACATTTGCATAAATTTGAGTACACATCCCATTCTTTACATCAGCAATTTCTACCACGCGCTGTTATGAAGGAAAACGAGATATATATAATTTTGTCTCGTTGCGTGCTTTCTTTTAGGGCAGTCTGTGAGAAATTTACGTGCTCCGAGACCTAAGGAACGTACCTTCTCGCATAAAACGCTGCAAACGCAGAAGTCGAGATAAATCAAGTCTCCGCTGCTGGTAGTCCAAGTATCTTGAACGACCCAATTCCTACTACTGGTTTGGCCTTCTTTTTGAGCTTGGCCCACAAATATCTGCTACCTCTGCTTGCGGGGTTGAAAGTTCTAGGCTGGTCTTTAATTCATTTCACGTACGATAAAGTGAACTGTAAGTAAACACGGTAAGGCCTGACGGGGTTACATGCTGAAGGCGTTGCCGCGGTTTCGGCACCTTTGCCCGTCCAGGAGCAAGGCGAGTACTCAGGATGGGTTTCAGCCACGGCCCAATCCTGTACGAGTTGCGAATCACATGCGCAGCTGGTGGCGTACTTTTCGTGCTGGTGTGAGCGGGCCGCTGCCAAGAATTCCCGACGACAGGGAGTTGTGACAGCTCTGCTGGGCCACTAATTGGGCTCGTGCAAATCCCGCCACCAAAAGGTACCGGCATTTGAAAACTGAAATTTCTTATTTCTTCGGTACCAGGGGCGGGCCGCTCGGTGGCGATGCGTTGATTTCTGATTCAGAAGAACTCGGACCACCGCAGCCGCTTGCGGCTAGGCGAACAAATTCTGGGTTCTGGGGGACTTAATTTTCGCTGGAGTCGGCGGAATATATCCGTCCGATAGCAAACCCGAAAGCATGTATGCCCCGAAACTTTAGCAATGTCGAAATAAAAAAAAGTATGTCAAAGTGGTGAATACCGAGTAATGGCTAGTAAGCCCGGTGAAAAACTTACGTGGACCGCGCCCCAGGTGTGCTAAACGTTTCATCATCAAATCAGTGACACACAACCCAGTGGTAGCCGTATTATGCGAAAGCATGGAGCCTTCCTTTGGAAGAAAACACGGCGATTGGTATCTTTGCAATGAGGAGTGCGGGGAGGGCAGTGACGCCACAATAACGTCACCAGACCGAGCAATCCTATTGGTTGGCGGGACGTGACATTACCAGACCACTAGTGACGTCCGCATACCAGATTCGCCTGTGTGAAGCCTCCATCAAACAATTATGCCATGGGCTGTACGGCAATATCTCGGAAAGTGAATCGCTCGGGGAGAGCAACCTTAATTTCACAAGTTTCACCAGTTAGTTCCCTCAGAGGCATTATATGATTCGAATGCTATGGCATTGGCAATAATAATAATAATTGGTTTTGGGGAAAGGAAATGGCGCAGTATCTGTCTATCATCTCGGTGGACACCTGAACCGCGCCGTAAGGGAAGGGATAAATGAGGGATTGAAAGAAGAAAGGAAGAGAGAGGTGCCGTAGTGGAGGGCTTCGGAATAATTTCGACCACCAGGGGATCTTTAACGTGCACTGACATCGCACAGCATACGGGCGCCTTAGCGTTTTGCCTCCATAAAAACGCAGCCGCCGCGGTGGCATTGGCAGCATATAAGGAAATTAGATGGCCTTGAGTTTTTTCGTGATCTCTTTACTGACGGGATTAGAAAAGTTCTCACGTACTTAAGAAGGTCGCGGTCAGAAATGAGGGCAAAAATAGGCTACTTCCGGAAAAGATATTGGTTTACAAGCACTTTAACAAGCTTCGCTTACGTGAGCAATCACCTTGGAGTAAGAGAATCACCCTGGGGGCGAGCGAGTTCCGTAGTAGTCGAAAAAGGTCAAAGTGAGAGAGACTGCCTTAGAGGTGGAGATTGAAGATCTTGGCCCCTGTTATGGTAAGCTGTGCTCGATGATTGGAGACCTCAGTGAACGTTGCGTGGTATGAAAGTAAGAATGTTTCGACGACGAGGGACTCTTATGAGGCAAACGTTGAGCGTTGGAACTCTACGGAGGTCTGAAAACAACCTTAACTTTACCAGGATCAATTCTAAATCCTGTGCTGACGCCAATAACATCCAGACGCCCATAACCTATGTCCGACAAAAAAAATCGTTTCCTTACACCACATCTTTAACCGCTACATCCAAGGGGAGCTCACAGAAGTCTCCCCACTCCCGCTACACTGGCGGCGCTTTGCTATAGTACCATTTATCAGTTTTTATCTATCACTATCTATTTCCACTTTCAAAAGTCCAAAACTCAAATTGCATATTTTCGGGCACCGCCACGCTGGCTCAGTTGTTACAACACTCTGCTACTGATGCAGATTTCCCGGGTGCGAACCCGAACATGGCGCCTGCGTTTCGATGGAGGCGAAACGCCGAGGCGCCCGTGTGCTGTGCGATGTCAGTGCACGCTAAAGACTCCCAAGTGGTCGAAATTATTCCGGAGCCTTCCACAACAGGACCCCTTTCTTTCTTTCTTATTTCACTACCTTCTATATCCCTTCCATTACGGCGCGGTTCTGGTGTCCGCCGAGAAGTGAGACAGATACTGCGTCATTTCCTTTCCCGAAAAAAAATTTACATTTTTTTCTGGCCATATCTATAGACCTCTGTTACAACAGTGGTGTGGAGAAACTTTTTTTAGTTGTTTATTACAAGGCTACTATCTTTTCTTTTTGTATTTACCTCAAATGTCATGAGTAGGGTGCGTCTTTTTCTGCAATGGCTGATGTGCCAAAGGACGTATCTTCGCTGCAGTCTCCGAAAGCACAATGATAGTAACTTCTGAGCAGAGCTTATTTGGCAAGGAGTTAAAACTCACGTCACGGTAGTGACCATATGTCCAATGTTTTCAGGCAACAAAATCCTGCTCTGCACTCCGCACTTCAGGTTTTAGAAGTCTCTGATATTAAAATAGCCTCGTACAATATATAATGTTGAACGTGAAACTCACGTTCAAATTTGTTTTAACCGCAACTTTTAACTTAACGTTACGACCTACTGCCTTAAAACGGGTTGCGTGACACAAAAAAGCCGGCAGCGTCCTTGGCCGTGGGCATAACATTCAATAAAAATCCCCAGAGATTCGACCTTAAAGGGCCACCTATATTATTATGTGACCATGTGACGTCATTAAAATCTGCTAACTGCATTATACCGTGACAGGTGGCAGTTAAATTAATGATTGGTAGGGAGAGTTTACTGGATAGGAGCAACCTGGGTCTCACAAGCCCAACCGGTGGCAGCATCTGCCATTACAAAACAGTGGTGCATCGCTTGACCGCTGTGCCACTGCGGCAGGAATGGTATCAGAACTCCCAGCGATCTATGAATATAAAGTGAGACAATGAAGAATTCTACATGTGTGGTCAATAACGTATGAACGTTAACCTGTCATGTCCTTAATGCGCTGCTTAACAGTCCCCACCAGTTTTCGGCTTATGGCTTGGAGACGTTTGGAGCCTAAAACGAGTGAGCACTTTTGCATAGTTGCACTGTAGTTTTGAAAGGACAGATGAGTGTATTAAAGAGGCAATCCTGCTCATAAAGTGGCAATAAGCAAGAATTAATAATGGATTGCGTCATTCACTGTGGTAAGTTGCACGATTGCCTAATTCGAGGGCAATTAGACAACTGTGTATCCATGCGGATACTATTTTCTTATGGTTGCTGTGTTCGGGCTGATAATGATGATGCGCCGTTTTCACAGCTGCTTGCACCTGCAGAAACACCTGCTTGAACGCTCTCAGAGTTATGCTTGTGCACACCACTCTTGACGAGTCCTATTATCTTTACGGATGTAAATACCAATGATATTGTATATTTACGGCGTAAAGGTGAAAAAAGTATTGAAGAGAAGAGAACGGTAATTACGCTTAATTGATTTCGCAATTTGGACACGAGAATTTTCTCTTAAGCACTGAAGCCTAAATAATTACAACTTTGCTTCTACAAAAGCGATAAGTGTATTGTGCAGAAATAAATATTATACTGCACATGTAAACATCTAAAGTTTAAAACGGCGTTCTTGGAACGTTCTTAGCTTTGCCAGCATAGAGTACAACAACACACGCATACGGAGCCCGCCAGCTAGCGACGTAGTGTCGTAAGACTCGAGTTTTGTTTTGAACCCACATTCAGTCGCAGAATTCACAACAAAGGCTTCGGTAATAAATGAGCGAAGTTACTGGTTTTGACAAGAAAGTTAGCTCTTTTTTCCTAATTTTGTTGCCACGCCTTAGCAGTCAGCACCAAATAGCGCTAAAGATTCCATGCCCAAACTTGACTACAATGCAGTTGTTGCCAACCCTGAGTGCTGTTTTTCAAAGAGAAAGCATTTTTATGTAAGCTACTTCATTAAGGTGAGATCAATAAACGAATAAACACGCTGCTGCTCTGTGTCAATATAAAAGCAAGCCTAACTATAAGCCGAAAAAAACGTTAAAAAATGGTTGTTGTTAGCGTGCTTATTAAATGTTTCAGAATTGAAGCAAAATTGAATACAGCCCCACGCGGTCGTTAAAACGGTACTGTAGCTTATTAGAAACACATTGAAAAACAAGTGGTCCGGAAGTAGTGCAATTAGTTAACTTTCGTACTTATTTATTTCATTGGCAGCCTTTTTCGAAAAAGCGCTTCGTGCCTTATGTAAAACCGCTTGATATTATATTTTCATAACCGATTACAGCTTTCTATTAATTGTTGCAGCATACTACCGGCAGTTATACAGGACAGAGACGTTTGAATATTTTTTTATTGGTTCAGATTTCAAAAGAAATAGAAACGGTTTTGTAGCCATTTTGTTCTGACTTCCGAAAGGACAATTGACTAATTATTTGCGCCGCATTGTACTTCACAAGCCTTTAAGCAAGGTGTCTTGTTTACAATGCCGATGTTTTGGTCAGCCGAGAGTGCGTTGAATGAATGTTTTGAGAAAAGTGACATGCTCTCGGGGCTGTTTCACTGTGAAACAAAATATCCATATGCCAAATTTCAACTCTGAATTTAAATACGTTGTTTTTATTGATTCCCTGCTAATAGACTTCACTGATTACTTTTAAATTTGACAACCATTACCCATGAATAAACATGTTTTCGAGCATAAACAGCGTCGTATATTCATGCAGTAAAGCTTGCTGCTCACGTGTATGCATTCCAACACTTCTTTCTGGCGCATCTCTGGCCGATCAATTTATTTCATTTGCCATTTGAACCGCATTAATTTAATACTCACAATCACCCACCGAGTCTAGATGCGACTGCTTCTGGTTCTGCCTGCGCGGCGATGCGCAACGTCCGCCTATACTAGCGCCCACTTAATGACTCGAAATTCGCTTAATTCGAACAATTTTCCTGTCCCCTTCGAGCTGGAGTTAACGAGCTTTTAATCTATATAATTAGGCATTTTAATGTTCCACTTGAGATAACAAATTCCTGACTAATAAATTTTTGTTAGGCATGTGGCACTTGGTGACAGCTTCAAATACTTTCCGTGTAAAGTTTGGATATCAATGTTAAATAAATTTCACAGCGCGCTTTTATAGAGCTCTGTATTGCTCATTTGTCGTTTGCAATTGGAATGAAATGCGTGAAACTGAAGAGGAGAGCCAGATTTCAGTCGCTCCAGCACGTACAGCTACCCTGACTCGAACACACCGTGTCGCTGCCAGACGCTATTCATTCAAAACTCAAGCCGCGAACAGTTCGTATTTCTCACGCTCGGAAAGCGCTTTCGCAAGGAAGCAGGCTACGAAAAGTAGGCTATTTGTTGTTTAATTTATAGCTGTACAACTCAGTGGAAGTTTTTAGTAAATAATTTTAGCTGTTTAAGAGTCAGTAAATTATATTCCGTGGCTATCGGATAGGCAAAAATTCTAAGTATTGTTATTTTAATGCTACTACTCTTTTTATTCTGACAACTGAAACCATTTTTACCACATATCCTTACATTAATTACCAAGGACACAATAAACGTGGGCTAGCAATGGAGCTTAACATTTATATTTCAGCCATATCCGAACAAACTGCCCAAACAGACCTGAGCGGTTAGCATGGAAACATGTAGTCGTTCACGAGATTTTCGCCTTCAAAGGTTGCAAATTAGATTGCTCCTCCGTCGATTATGTGCTCTTTCCCGAAGACTTAATTCTTGAGTACGTAAAACATTTCATTCACACTTTTATCGCCCGACATTGGCAATTCATCAATCAACAGTAAGTCGCACTTCTTACAGGCATGATAACGAATGGAGGTTATGACGTAGATTTAAAGATGCTAGCAGACGGGTAAACAACTTCGCATAGATTGGAAGGGTTTGTGCCTAAGAAAGCTGGGCGTATGTCCATGCCAGCGTCTGAGCTCCGAATGGTCATTCTGTATTCGTCAACGTGCTTGCGCCATTGTCATCTCGTTTTCCCATAAGACGCTTGGCAGCAGTTGTCCTTGCGCGAAGCAGTGCAGTATGACATTCGTCCCGCTCGAAAACAGCCCTACTACTGGTGGCTGGAAACAGACTGCGGGACCCCGACCACCGTTTTGTAGAGGGCTCAGCTCCAAGTCTTAGAGAAAGAAAAATTGAAGGTTAAAATAAAGATCAATGTCTCTCAACGCAACATGATGAACTGATGCAATGTTCCCTAAGACATGGAATGTCAGATATGTGAACATAAGGTACAACGACAATCGCAGCATAGAAAGCAGTGTGCGACACTTCATTCATGACCTTATATCAGATTTTGGCAGTTTCTTTTGGCATCCCGAGGGTATCCCGAGCCAGCCGCGTCCAAAGGCTTGAATTGTCACTGGCGACACCTTGGTATAATTATCTGGACTGAATGCAGCTTAACGCAAAACGCGCAAGTTGTAAACAAAAAATTAAATACAACGTGCAAGGAGCAGAGTGTCTAACAGCTTATGGAACCCCGATGACTAAAGAAATTAGCGCCGCACAAAAGTGCCGCCATGTTTCAAAATTTGCTCCAATACCCAATCCAAAACTCGTCCTTGCATTTAAGCCACAACGGAGTGGGATGTAATTAACTGCACTTGCTTCATTGACAGAGACAGCGATTGCAGGCTCTGACGAAATGAAAATCTGCGCCTGCGAGTTTTATATTTTCTTTCCGTACGTGAGAACCCGTTGGCCTGAGTGTTTTTCCATGCATTTCTTGATATCGATATGCTCCATGACTATTTCCATGGCCGTGAAGAGTAGTTAGTACTGCGGTGGTCTCTGTGCGAGACCTGCGTAACTTATTCCCTCTCGGCTCTTCCTTTTCTTTCTAGCGTTTTAGACATTTCGACCTGGGAGTCACTGCGGGAAAATAAGTTTTGCTTCTTAATCCCTTTTCGATGTGTGTTGCTGTGATGTTATATGACGTAAGCTCTACAGGTTGCTTATTGAGACTCGGAAAGTGCTCATTTTGGTTACTTTTTGCAGGAGTGGCTTGGAAAGTTCCTGCATGTTTTCCGCTGGTATTTTTCACTATTCTCTTCGTTACTTTTTTATGTTCGCGGGATTATTCAAGGCTAATAATAATAATAATTGGTTTTTTGGGGGAAAGGAAATGGTGCAGTGTCTGTCTCATATATTGCTGGACACCTGAACTGCGCCGTATGGTAAGGGATAAGGGAGGGAGTAAAAGAAGAAAGGAAGAAATAGGTGCCGTAGTGGAGGGCTCCCGATTAATTTCGACCACCTGGGGATCTTTAACGTGCACTGACATCGCACAGCACACGGGCGCCTTAGCGTTTTTCCTCCATAAAAACGCAGCCGCCGCGGTCGGGTTCGAAACCCGGGAACTCCGGCTCAGTAGTCGAGCGCCCTAACCACTGAGCCACCGCGGCTGGTTTATTCAAGGCTGCAGGGCAGAAATTTCGAGGCTTCTTGTCGTGTATGTTTATGTTTTTATTACCGTGGTCCAACACGAACTTTATGCCGTGGCGGCCAGTGAGAGCAGTTAGCCGCTATCAGCGCCTATACCTAACTTCGTGTTAAAATAAAAAGTTTTCAGGGATGCAGTTTCAAGCTCTTTTCCATAAGAATAGACTTAAGGGTTGAAGCGAAACGAAGCAGCACGCATCACGCTGTCCATCAATAATATACACATCACTCAGCAGAAGAATTGTTGGGGATAAGCGAGGTCTCTTATGACAGGCGAGAACTAAAGGCTCTGTTCCACTTGGTCGCAAAAAAATTGCGCTCGGTCATGGTCGAGACTAGACGTAAGCATGAAATGCGGTGCACTAACGGCGAGGTATATCCTAGAGACTGAAGAAACTCTTTGAAAACTGAAGTCTCGTCTCGGTAAAACACAACCATCCGTCCTCAGCATTGCATGGTGTGTAGAGAGCAATGTCCTGAGTGTTTACAACGGTTCCTGCGCTACGCCAAACGATGGCGCCATGGGTCCGCAGGAGAAGGCGAGACGACGCGGCACTCTCGGCTCGCTCACACGTCGCATACGGCGCCTGTGCCTCTCGGGCTGCAGGATAGAGCGTACGCTCCTTCGCGCCGCGCACTGGCTGCGCTCACCACGGGTCTACACTCTAAACAGAAAAGAGTAAAAAGGGAGTACACATTCATCTAGCGCACATCCTACAACACGGTACACCCTTTTTCTGCCATATAGGTATATTCGTGTTCTCCCTTCGGTTCACCTATGCGATCTCTGCGTTCTCGCACCAAAGCAACCTGCAGCGCGCCGACAACAGGGGCTAAAATATTTTCATACCTAGAAAAAGAAATTAGAAAGAAAAGTTATGCAACAGAGTAATTGTTCAAGATTTTAACAGATTTTAAAATTCTGCGCTGTTTTTGTATGATCCCCAAGGGAGCGTCGCTGTAAAAACTACCGAATAGTAAAACACCAAGGGCGGAACATTAGCTGCCCTTGCCCCTAAGGCAAAGGATCACACCAGCGATAGCTGTCTTCGTGGTCCGCCGTACACGGTAGAAAGTTCGCACCGCTAGTGGCGTGTTTCTCTGTGTATAGCTCGCTCCCTTGCAGCCTCCCGAAAGGGTGCAAAGCGTGTTGGTCACACCCGTACAGTAAGGGTGTTATTGTTGCAGTTGCACCCTTTTTCAGCCTTCTTTATAATTTTATGTTTTTATTCCTTTAAAAGTCTTCTGAATATTTTTTTCTTTGCGCACTCTCTTGAACAGGAGCTAACCACTCCCCACAAAATCTACCGTGCCTTAAATTCGAACCCGAATTGCGCCCCCCCCCCCCATTCCCAACTATATTTCTCATACCCACATGTCTCACGGCGTGTTTGAATCTGTTTGCTCTGGAGTCACATTTATGATGTCACTATCACGCTATTAACGCTAGCATGTGCCATGTATTTTATCCAAAGGAATATTTAAGGATGTAAGCGAGGCTGGACCGTGTCGTACAAAGACACAGAGCCAGGTAACAGTGTCCAGCACAGAAGATACCATTGCTGCTCGCAATATTTATTTCTCTATGCACCATTTTGAGCGAGGCCACATTTGGGGTCAGCGCTGCTTAGCACTTCAGTTGAAATAATTCAGTTAATTATTACAATATGGAGCACAAATCGCTGCCATAGCTGCACGCGTAAAAGCTCCATCTGTCATTTATTAGAAAGTTCAAACAGCGCATATCTTTTTAAAAACACGCATTATTCAACTATTTCAAAGTTGTTCAAAAAGTCAAAGAGAAGCCGTAAACCATTACGCACCTTTGCAATCGAAGGAATCACAACACCCTTGCACCCGTGCACCTTTGAAGAGTGTATTAGTGCTTTGACGGTGCTAACGTGATCAGCGCACCTTTAAAAAAACGAGAAAACATAAAGGCACTGAACGGGTGCCATCAAAACTGATACACTTTGAAGGGTGCAATTTTTTTTTTTTGCTGTGCGGGCGCTATGGTGTTCGCGTTGTTTGTCATTCTTGTTGCCGATCTTCTGCTGACTGCACGGCGCGGAGCACATTGTGGTAGGCCTCATGCAATGCAGCGCCAGACGTAGGCGCTTTGCAAGGCGGGCATTTTGTGCCTGTTTAGTCTTCTACGGAGTATCCTGGAATTCCTTAAAACGTATATTCTCGAAAATTAACGTTTGGAATTCTCCCGTAAAAGGTAATATTTCATTGAATGGATCAATGAATTAGCGTGGCCTAGATTGCAGCAATATTTTGCGTTGCTAAATGGTAATTAAATAGTAAAGAATATTTAGTTAAAATTTACATATTGGCATCAAGAATCAAGCGTGAATTCGTACACTCTAGATCACCTCGTATAATTGCGGATTGAAATGCTTGCACCCATGCTACGTTTTTGCAGCTTCATTTAGCAGCCTTAAAAGAAAGGCCGTGAAACAGACGCTAACAAGAGACTCCTGTGGCCACCTGCGACAACGCAAAGCTCCGGCGGGGGCATCACTCTGGACAAATGAAGATTCCGTTCTCTCGAATATTGTCACGTGGTAGCTCGTGTAATTTGTGGCTTCTTTTCTAAAGCTGTTAAAAAGGGGACGCAAAGGGTACCTCGGTGCAAACGTATCAGTCAGTTGTTGTTTAAGGCGATCTACAACTTATGAACTGATATTTTGCTCAAAAAGCAATAATTTAAAAAGTCCGCTTTCAGTGTTTACTGGCAAAGAGCTGCCCAGACTGAAAAAATGTTGCAAAGTCAGACGATTAAGAATAGCAGTCAATTGCTTTCACTCGCCTATATGACACTCTGTATTATTTGAAATCCTGGTTAATTTAACATAGGCATCCGATATAATCAAAAGAACATTACTTTTTTAAAATATCTAACCAGACAAAAGTACCGGAGGAATTGCTAAATAAATGGACGCATGCTAAGGAAGATGAAGCAGCGTGGGCGGAGTCATTTGAGTAGTTGTCGCTGGAAGAACTTTGCGCCTGAAAAGCGCGCATAGCGGCTGCACTGAGCATTGAAGAGTGCACGATCATTCTTTCCCTACCAATGCTAATTTTGAGCACGTTGACTGCTTCAGTGCGAGAACGAGACCAGTAAAGCCCATGAAACAGCAAATATTCTTTTTTTAAAATTCGTCAGACTAGGCAGTTACTATGGTAGCACGGCACAAAAATCAGTGCGTTGGGAAGAAATTTTGGAAAGGCGTTGCACAGATTTGGGAGGTGCGGAGATCGCACTTAAAAGAGCTTCGTCGGCAGTCTAAAGCATTTGTACTATTTCGCACTCTGCGGGTTTGTTGTTTTGTTTTATACTATTCAAAAACACGGGCCCTACTCCTTCATTTGCATTGAAACCCCGTGAATATAGCACCATCCTTCTAGCTCGCGTTTCTGAGCGGTTTTGGCGAGGGCGTATAACATGGTCAGCAGTGTCAGCGTTTGCATATTTATCACTGGCAGTGCACTTCACGCTTTGAAATGTGCGAATAGGGTGGATATAGAATGCATTTGTATAAATAAAAATTCTTTGCCTTACCGGCGAAAACAATCTTGCGGTTTCTTTATGAAGTTAAGAGGTTAATAAGAAAACCAGAATATTGGACGTTGCATTCTGAATGCAGGCTTGAATTCCTGCTTGGATGGACTGATGTTTAGGCGAATGTCACCTTCTCACAGCAGTGACAAAAGGGAAAACACACATGGCATATTAAGGATAGCCACTTTAATGAATGAGAGCTCAATCAATAAAACAAGGCGATCTGCACTTCCTGAGGAGGACAAAACTCGTCGCTTGAGTAGGTCTATACTCTGCCTTCAAAACACTTCTAACGTGAAGGTAATTCAAGCACTTGGAACTTTGTGTTTTTACCCACAAGAACAATGAACCACATTACATTTTAGTGGCCAATGAGGAACGAAATGATTCCACTACTTCAGCTAACTGAGCACTCGGAAACCAAAAATTGCTTTTCTATTGAAAAGCCAGTAAAAGATTCATCTCTGCAAACATTGGTCAAGCTCTCTTCGTTTATTTTTCATGTTTTTTAGAAACATGCTGGTTGAAGACATCTTTCCTCTCTCATGCATTCGCAGCATTGCTTTTTTAACTTGCCAATGTTAATATCCTTTTTTGTGTATTGTTTACATCTGTCTCAAAGCAGGGCGGCATGGCTTTCATCTAGAATCAGTCATGTGTTATGTCCTGATTGCAATAATACGCTGTGTCTTTGACCCTAATGTAATCAAAAACGTGCTAACTGCCGGCAGCACGGCACACAGACTCAACTTTTGTGTTCGCAAATTTTGTTCGGATAGCTGCCTAGAACAAATGGACAGAATGCAAGCCCTGAAAAATTAAAAGGAGGTGAGTAGTGCATTCCTCAGTTTTAGAGTTTTCTTCCAAAAACTGTCATTACGTTATTAGAAAGAAGGAAGGCTTCAAGAAAAACGAAGGTTTCATACCGGTGGCCAATTATGAAAACATTCTGCCAATGTTGTTTTCGCACTGTTGACATTTAGATAAGTGTCTTTTTAAAGACAGTTTTGAACCGTGCGATTACGGTTGCTGTGTTCATGCTGCTGGAATTACCGCTACGCTACGCTGGGTTATTACAGAGCCCACCGTACAAGCAGTGTCTCAAGAAAATTTTCTCACGCTCCTGCCGCGATACAGCACGCTGAACCGCATTACTTCTCCATAATTCATGTCTGCGTCCCTTTACAAAAAAAAAAAACCATGCAAGCGATGTTGGCATATGTTTCCGCCTCTTGCATCGTTTTTAAGATGCTTGCTGCCTCAGCTTGCACGCAAACTGTGCGTGCTCCTTTGGAGCGGCAGTAAATACACGCATCAGTTTTCTCTTATAAAGTTTCTCATAAAAAGCAAAGAGATGTGGGCTCACAGACTTCGCTGAAGTTTCACTGCTTTTCGCGTGTCTCACGCGAATAAATGCGTTTTACATCAGTATTACGCAAACATATAGAATTCTAGCCTTTGTTTTAATGCGGCGGCCCTTTTTTGCGAAAAGGTGGGTCATTCCACCACGAACGTGGCGACGCAGAACAATTTTGGCTAAGTCCACTTTCTGAGGAGGTTTGAAAATTTTAAGATGTTATTTGTATTTAAATACCGTAATATAACGGCCTGCTTTCGCCAGAACTGTCGTCGAGTGTTTTCTGTGCTTTTGACATTCCTTGCGGCACGCTCCCACTAGATAAGAAAAAGCTCAGACTGGCACGCGCTGTAACGTCACCCAGTGAAGCGCGCGTGGTGTATAGCGCCAGGAGAGCACGTGATACTTCGCCCATCTCCTGATCAAACCCCAATAGTGCGATCGTACCATGCATCATAAGCCCCTGCTCCCGCCGGCACATTTCTCCTGTTTTGGAATAGTCTGGAGGTGCGTGCTCAATTTCGCCTCGCAAATGCGAAGGCGCTGCGGCAGCAGCTCGTCGCGCTCGGTGGCTGCAGCAGCAACGGCGCTTCCACCATGGGCAACGCGAGGAAAAATTTCCACCTCTGATACTGCGTTACCGAGAAGCTAAAACTCTATCCGGTCGCATATTTGTCGCTTCACGTGGTGGGATCGGCTGTCAACGTTTTGGGCAAGGCATCGTTCTGCCCATCAAACCCAACAAAGTACTTACAACGCAGGCTTAAGTTAGCTTGTCAGGTTTAACGACCAAAAATAGGTGCATTCATTAGTGGCAATCGGTGGCAATCATTCTGTGCTATAGAGCGAACCTGCAGAGTAGCTGCATGCTTCATTGGATGCATGCTAATATGAAAATCATGTCATCTCAGAATGTTGGCAGCGGGAAGAGCACGGCCCGACTAGAGCAGTGTAGTAGCTCGAACATGCTGAGCTTTATATCTTCCAGTGTTTTACTTGTAGCAGGTTCCGCAAAGTGCTCTTTCAAATTTGGCTTATCATTTTCTTTTCTTTCCGATTATTCCCGTGCAGCAGTTTGGGAACACCAGAATGAATTAACACACACTATACCAAAAAGATTCTTAACAGCATAGACTTAACCACGCCCTATGCGTTCCGACGGAAAAATTGTCATTGTACTGACGGGGAGTTACAATAGAACTATGAAAAGCACGAGGCGCGAAATAATCAAGTTCATCGATAGTTGTGCTTCACGCCTTTGCTTATAACTATTGATGATTTAGTCCTGAATTTTTAAGCTATATCTACACCCCTTAGGCTCCAATGAAAAACCTAAGACGCGTAAGCATCGGCTTAAATGTATGACTAGTACAGCATGCGTGAAAGAGGTCGTTTCCATTCAGTTCCTTCCCATTATTTCGCGAATGCACCGAAAGGTTTTCTTTAGTTTTGCTGCGCTTATCTTAGGCAGGACATGTAACCTCAAAAGGGATGCCGGAGATAAAGGCCCAGATATATGCCGCTCTGTCAGGCAGCAAGAGCAGGCACCGTCTGAATAGAAACGCAACGGCTTTTCGGCATCCGGCGCCACAGGCCATTAGGAATGCAACAATAGGCTTCTCCTTCGTCAGTAGAGAAGTGCGGGGGAAGGAACAGGGCTCGTTAGGCGGTGTGCAACAAAGACATCACAGAGGCCCTTCCTTTGATCGCGAGTGTCACTGAGCTGTACCAGGGAGCCTGAACAATGCCGGAGGCACGCGAAAAGCTCATAAAAAGCAGGTACTTTGGGCTTTTCTTATTTATCGGTGATTTCCTTTTCTGCAAACAGCTGCTGATATTGCCGTCACTGCATGCTGGGCAGTTTTTTTACCTCATTATCATCCGCTAATGGCTTGTTTTGATAGTTAATTGAACTGGCAGTTTCGCTGAGAGTGACAACACCTTGACACAGCACTCCCTCCTATAGTGGCGTTCCGTATTTCTAAAATTTGTTGGCGAATTAATTTATTCGTCCTAGGCAAAGAAATAACGGTCGATTTTCTCACACGCAAGTTAAAGCAATTCTTTAAAAATTGCCCTCTCATAAACTAAGACATGCCTTGTTTCACTGAAAAATATGTGGCGCACAATCAACAAGTCAATCATTCAATCAATAAATCAATCAATCAATGGCTTCCTCCTGACGTCATGTTTTTGCATTTTTATTGCCAACATGAACGGATATCAACTTGCTGTACGGTCCTACCGGTCCTATCGCCGCCGCGGTGGCTGAGTGGTTATGACGCCTGGCTGCTGAGCCGAAAGACGCGAGTTCGATCCCGGCCGCGGCAGCCGAATTTCGATGGAGGCGAAGTTCTAGAGGCCCGTCTACTGTGCGGTGTCAGTGCACATTAAAGAACCCCAGGCGGACGGAATTTCCTGAGTCCTCCCCTATGGCGTCCATCATAGCGTCAGTCGCTTTGAGATGTAAACCCCCATAAGCCAAACTATAACTACTGGTCGTTAATAGCAAGGAGGAACTATTGACATTTTTTTATACGGTGGCCGGAAGGTAGCCGGTCTCACCAACCACAGCACATGTGATGACCTAAGCTGCAATGTCACATCGCTGTAGCAGTTCGAAGATAGCCAAATTGCTTTCCTTGTTGGTGCTGATCACTGCAATTATTATTAACGCATACTGGCTGGAAAGCCTCTGCGTTGGAAGGTATTATGCCTAAACTCAACGCTGTCGTTTTGTTTAACTCCTGCAGTTATTCAAGCCATTCTGGTTTATCAATTCAATTATATTTTGCATCACTGTGCACACTGCACGGAATCTGACAGCGTCATTGTCCTCAAGTTCCTCGGTCGGCTACATTATGAGGAAGAAAAGAAATGTGCAAGACTCAGCACGGCTGAGTTATTATACACGAGCAATGAGTCGAATTTTATATCTCAAAATTTAAGAACATCATTCGAGGAAATAGCTAATCTTATTGTGCATGCAGCAAGTCTTTAGCGATAATTGCGCAATGCTGGCATAGGAAAATATGAAATGCAGGTTGCGACTTCTGCCAGCATCATGATTGATTCATGGGCGTTCCTCTCTTAGCGTGCTCCTCCCTCAACCTCATTATCCAGCAGTGCATTCTTCGCCTGCCACAGCCCATTTTATTTTGTATGAATAACAAATCATCGAACCACAATAGCCGCGCCAATTGAGGAACACAATTATAATTCACGTAAGGTCGCACATTTACAATAAATGTGTTATGACATCATCTTACAGCATGACGTCAACATTGCCCTTTGATGTCTTCTTGCTACGAAGTGGTCAACTACTACTATAACTATATTCAATGCCTTAGAGTTCACTGCGAATAACTGTTAGTGATGTTAACAGTTTTTGGTTTACTCCTGATGTCATGGGGTCCTGGAGATATGGTGAGGGGGGTGGGGGGGGGTTGTGAGTTTTTCTCGACGTCGACACTGACGCCGGGTTTCGTTGCTTATGGGCCATATAATGATTTCTCATTAATAATGACGGAACAGATGCAAATTGCGATGCATCACATTCTATTAGAGCTCACAGTTATTTCGGTTGTAGCCGGCTTTCCATAATACTGAAGAAACAGAGTGACGTGAAGCAATACCAGGAAAGGCATTCAGTGGTTGTGTCGTGTCTACGTGCTTGTCTTTTTTTTTTTGTTCCGCATTCGATTCGTTAAACGCTTGAAATATTCACTGGATATTTCTACTAAAAAAATACAGGAACAGCATATGAACAAACACAAGCAGAAAGCCCTCCTGCGAAGGCGCTTGATGTAAAAAGATTGACAAGAGTAAAGGCAATGTTGTGCTTGATACAAGTACTGGACACAGCTTAGAGTAACGCCATAAAGCACATTCCCTTGGTGCCAGCTGGCGGCTGAGGGGCTCGTATTGTAGTCGCGGTTCTCGTGTTGTAGACGTGGGGCTCGTATTTATGTCGCGTATTGCAGTCGTCTAATTAGTGGTTTAGTGGTCAAATCCCTTGAGGAGGGTAGCCAACAGTCAGGGTTTTTTTTGTTTTATGTGTCTTTGGACAGAGGAGGCGGGAGATGTCAATTTCCCAAACACTTTTGTAATATCAGGAAACCTGGTACAGTCCCTGACACTGGTTTTGGGGCGAGTTCCGGGTGCAGTCTCGTTCTGTTTCCCAATTATTGAGATAACTCAGCTGCTAGGAGAGCAATGACAACCGCTCGACAGTTGAGTAATTTTAACAATGATTCAAGAGCAACACTTAAAATGAGCAAACATACTTCGTGAATATGAAAGCCGGAAACGAAAAGATTCAAAACAATACAATGTTTTATAAACTGCTGATGTAAAGCGACAGCAGGAAGCAATTTTGATATGTTCGTACACCGGTTCAGTGCCATGATTTCAAGTGAAACGTCTCTCTGGGTATTATGAAATGGGGTACTCAGGAAGCGCATTAAGAAAATGGAAAAGGTGTTATGAGTACGAAAGGGACATAAAGAAATGACTAGGTGATTATAGTGAGCAATCAGAGTAGTACTGCGCCCTGTTGTTCAGGGCGGCGTGCTGCGTGCTCTGGACTCGCCAGACCGAGCAATATTCTTACTAAAAAATTGTAGGTGGAAAAAGCTGCACCACTGAGCCAGGTGGGGCATGAGGAATCACGGGTATCTGAACGCCAAGTAGAGAAATACGAATTCTGCATATATGGGCATTAACCCATTAGGCTATCGCACCATGCTATATCGCGCCTAATGTAATCTCTGTTCGTTCTCTTCCCCATTTGTTTCTGCTGGCGCCTTTCCTCTTCTTCCTCCTCTTCCTCCTAGGCTAACTTGCCCTTCTCGTTTAAATTCCTGCTTATGCAAGGCGGGGCCTATTTAAAGGAACTGGGACGGCGGGAGCAGCAACGAAAACAGTCCGAGATCATCCAGGTGAAGCATCGACACAAAATATTGCACCTATAGCGATGCTGCTCAAGCACATTTTCCTCTACGTCTCTGTTAATCATGTTTGTCTTCTTCTGTAGAATCGCCCCCGGGGAGAATAGAAGGAATCCCGGTGACTTAGGGCGACGGTGAGATGGCGAGGTTGTAGTAAGGCTTGAGGCGCGCTACACGAACTGTTTCGCGTCGGCAACAGCGATCGGTAGACGGCGTGAGGGGAACGACGGCGTAGTTAACAGGAGTGGTGCACTCCACGACGCAGTAGGAGACGTGAGACTTGGCAAGAAATTTTGATGACAGCCTAGGGCTACTTGACGGTATCCAGAACCACACAAGGATGTCAGAAGAGGAGTGCGACGTAGTATGAGCGTTGTCCTGGTGGCATTTCTGGAGATACTGGGTGTCGACCGTTAGTGTGCGGGCGATGTGGCTGTAGTCTTCTGCGTTTTTCGCGGCTTCAGAAAGAGGGGTACATTCAGAGACGTCATATTGGTAAGAGGTAATGGTATGTATAGCAGGCGGATGACAGCTGTATAGAAGAAAAAAATGAAAGAAGCTGATAGTTAACCGCCGAGAGGTACTTTATATGCATAAGACACATAAGGAAGGACGAGATCTCAATTTGAGTGGTTAGAAGCATTGTATATAGAAAGCAGGTAGCCGAGGGTGCGGTTAAATTGCCATGTCAGGCCGTGTCTGCAGTTCATATGCAGCGGTGGGTCGATTACTTATATTGCACTGGTTGAGCAGGGCTTCCACAACATTGGACAAGGAGGCGCGGCCTCTATCAATAAGAAGTTCACGCGGTGCGCCGCGACGACGGACGAAGCGCTGCAAAACGAAGGCGGCGACTTCTGCCGCTGTGGCTGCCGGAAGGGCGGCGGTTTCGGAATGTCTGGTCGAATGATCAACCGCAACTATAGCCCAACGGCTTCCTGCGGTGAAAACGGCGTGGTGCGCAAGAGAGCGCTCCAGCAGAACGAGGAGGAGACGTCTTGCGACGTTGTCAGGCGAGGCAGGAGCGCACGTATTTAAGGACAAAGGTCTATATGACGCTCCAGTAGTAGCGCAGCCGAATGCGGGTGTAAGTCTTGAAAACTCCCGCGTGATCGCATTTTGGGTCAGCGTGGAAATTGGCGCATATTGGCTTGCGCGTGTTGCGAGGAATAACGAGAACCGCTTTCGGCCGTCGGAGCTTTAGTTGCAGCGATAGAAGAGATGATCACGAATCGTGAAGTGAGAAGCATGGCGGCCAAAAACACGTGACGTAGAAGCAACCGCTCGATTAGACAGAGTCTAGAAGAGAAGTGATTCAGAGTTCTGTAATTTGCCCTCAAGGCATGTCGCTGATCTGATGCGAGGGCGGGGAAGCGTCAGCGTTGGAAAGGCTGGCAATCTCAGCTAGGAGTGGGCAGCGGGACAGGGCATCGGCGTCTTGATGCTGGCCGCAGCAGCGATATACGACGGGGATGTCAAAATTTTGCAGACAAAGAGCCCATCTGAAAACTTGGCCGGATAGGTTTGCCAAGAAAGAAAGCCAACAAAGCGCATGGTGGTCCGTCACGACTGCAAAAGAGCGGCCATAGAGGTAAGGCCGAATTTCGGCAAGAGCACATACGGTGGCCAAACACTGCTTTTTTATTTACGGCGTAATTAGATTCAGCGTTCATGAGTGTGTGGCCTGTATAGGCAAGGGCGCATTCATCGAATGCAGAGACGCGCTGGGCGAATACGGCGATGAGGCCAACGCCACTGGCGCCCTTGTGGACCTCGGTAGGAGAGGTAAAGTTGAAATGGCACAGTGCGTGTGGCGCCGTGAGGAGGCGGTGCAAGGTGTCGTAGGCGTCGTCGCACGCTGGAGAAGAAAACGATAACTCGGAACTGCCGGACTGAAGTTGTGTTAAGTGCGCACCGATAGAAGCAAAGTTGAGAATAAACAGGGTGAAAGTAAAAGCACTAACCTAGGAAGCTAGGCAGGTTTTTGATGTACGTAGGTTTGGGAAAGGCAGCCACAGCACGAAGTTTAACCGGGTCGGCAGAAACACCTTCCTTGGAAACCACCTGGCTTAAATGGTCAGTTGACGCGCGGGAAAACAACATTTTTTTTTCAATTGCTGGCGTGAGAGAGGCAGGTCAAGATATGTATGCGGGGGGAAAGATGTGTGTAAAAGTGGGGAAAACAATAATATCGCCAGGGCCTTTCACTTTAGACCACACTAAATTGTTTTCATAATCCTTTAGAAAGTCACAGGGGCATAACAAAGGCCGAAAAGCATGACAGTAAATTCACAGAAGCCGTCGGGGGTTCCAAAAGCTGCTTTGGGGGGATCGCTCGCTCCCATTTGAACCGGCCAGTGCCCAGAACGTAAATCGAGAGAAGAAAAGAGTTCTGCCCGAAAGTGTGGCAAATAGGTCGATTGTCGGCAGTACGCCAAGTATTGCTGACTCGTGGCGCCGGTGGAAAGTAAGGTACCGGCGCTCGCAGATGTACTGGAGGTGAAGGATAGGTCGGCGTTTTTCAGCGGAGGGGTGACAGGCGGTGGTGGATGGGCGGGCGGAATAGCCTCACACAATCTGCTCTTGGACGCCATTTCGGAGTGCTGGAGCCAGATATGATGGTAACTCCGGAGGGCTCGACAGAAGAGAGAGCTGGCGCGCCACCTCTTCACGAACAAATCTTTACGACTCAACCTGCCTCGGATGCTGACGAGTCAGTGTCCTCTGCTTGCGCAGCTCCTCGAAGCTTTGGCAGAGGGTGACGACTTCAGCAACGGAGCACAAGTCACAAGCTATCAGCATCTGAAAAGCATCTCCGTCTATACCCTTCAAGATTTCATTATTCTTGTAAGCTTTCGACACGTGGAGGTTGACGCGCTTGCATAATTTCAAGGACATCTTCGATGTAGCGTGTGAAAGTTTCGCTGACCTGGAAAAAGCGTTCGCGCACGCGTTGTTGGCACGGAGTTTTTTCATGCCGGGCGACCAAACACGGCAGAGAATTTCGTCTCAATGGCAGACCAAGTACGAATGTCTACCTCGTGGTTCCAATAGCACAGGTTAGCAACTCCGGTGAGATACAATGTCACATTGTTTATTTTTGTCGCATCGTACGTTTTGTTGTTGAGACTTACCCGTTCATAAGGCGCTAGCCAATCTTCGGCATCCTGCTCATCTGTCTCGCTGAAGGTGGCCGGGTCCCGTTGGCGAAAGGAGCCGACACAGACAACAGCAGGGCTCACTTGCATGGCTTCACGTTCAACGTCCTCAGGCATCGCAGCTGTCGGGAGAGCACGGCTGCGGACTTACAGGGCTTTCACCCGGCACGTCCACCAAATGAAAAACGGAGGTTTATTTAAAGGAACTGGGACGACGGGAGCAGCGACGAAAACAGTCCGAGATCATCCAAATCAAGCACCGACACACACAGCGGTAGCAATGCTGCTGCAGCGCATGTTCATATTCCTCTCTGTTACGCATGTTCGTCTTATTACCCTTATAAGAAACATTTTTTTCAAAACTAGAAGATTAGTTCTTTCTTTTTCTAAGAACGACCTTTAATACGTTGTGCTCTCTTATAATATTCCTTTGCTTTCGAAGGTGCTGATAAATGAAATGAAAGGAAATGTCCCACACGGACTTGGAAGAAATAGATCACGTTATGACTGATGATGGGTTTGATACAACCGCCTCAAAAGACATAAACTGCCTATGATTACGTTGGACTGCAACCATTATTTTGTGATAAGCATCAAATAACCGTCTTGATGTAGCTGTCGTCTTGATGTAGAACCAAAGCCGAACACTAAAGCGTAAACGTCTAAGAAAAAAAGAAACGAGCTGAAGTTTAGTTTCGAGCTAAGATAGCGAACGGCCTACAGTCGTCCGGTTTGTGCGATGGGTTAATGCTTGCCCGAGCGTTGACTCATCAGATCGCAGCATAACTGGCGGGGCGTCTGGAACTTACATGATAACGTTTCTAGTAAGATTCATTCCACCAGTAACGGTAACCTGCCAGCTGCGCAAAGAAGAGAGAAGGAGGCAAAAAACGAAGAGCTAAGTGCAGAACATAAAAAGAAAACTATCTCCTTTGTCTGTGTCAATGGAAAATGTTTGCGGGGTCTACGTAGCAAAAAACATCCGTGACACGTGGTGCACTTTTGGTAAGACTACACGGGAGGTAGGGTCTCCTGCGACCGGCCATCCGTCAACAAAATACCGCCTGTGGCCATTGCGTATCTCAATTCCAGCCTTCTAGCAGCTTTCTTCCACAAAGCCTCTGCCATATCTCTATGTTAGCTTTGCAACTCAGCGTGTTTCAAGAAGTCAGTTGTAAGTCTTTCAAATACAAACACAAAAATCGCAGAATGTCAGCAATAAAAATGAAGCGAGGGTGTGTGAAACAACTACCCTGTCGTTTCCGGCCACCTGCTGTCAGGAGGAACATTCATAGGCAGGAAATTGTGCCCTCAAATTATAAAACGAATGTCTTATTTGCTCAGCAATGCGACGATGCACTTATACAAAGGAGTTATAAAACCGGAATCTCTGTTATTCGCCATTTCAGCACAATTGCAAAAAGTCTGCTGCGAGAAACAGCGGTCAGCATTTGTAGGCGAAACTTGCGCGTCGGCCCAGACTAAATAAGCTGCCGTCTGTGCATTAAATTTCTGTCACTGTGTCCATCCCAGTGATATCTGATACCTGATTTAATATCTGTTGTGCGTTAATGCCCCGAGTGCTTCCCCCCGCGCGTATGGACCCTCATTTGAACTCTTTTGGACTTTCTCGGTTTATGTATTAGTGCATTTTATGCCAACGTGCATTTTTAGCATAGGTACGGTGACGGTAGTCTCCAAAGCATGTCTTTAGTTTAGGTCGGACGATATTAGTCGCCGTTCTGTGTCTTTGTTTTTACGATGGTGCCAGTCCCTTTCAAGCCCATGGTAAATAAACTTCTCTTCAATCAAAGCTACTTGTGTGCATTTTGTGCGCTAAGCTACCGTTAGTGCGTTTTTAAAAGAAAGTAATCCGTAGGTGCGGCCAAATTCTATCCTAATACTTAATGCATGTTTCACAATACTGGCATTCTAGCCCTTTTTACAGCTTGTTTGGTTTGCCCTACGCCAACGACCTACAACTTTTATTTCGCTTCATTTCTTGAGTGCTTAAATTGTTCACTGCTATCTGTTCCACGTCATTTCTCGAATTCAACAAAGCGCATTGCATCGATAAGCCTCTATTTAACATTATTATTCTATGTTCTTAACCTGTTTGACCAGTACATATAGTACTTGGAAACTTCAAAGACGGAATTTTGTTTTAGCTCCACTGAAGATGTCCTTAGCTACTGTGAAATGCCAATTGCAAGTTGCATTACACATGTAAGCGATCGCTTTACTAGGAATGCGTGTTCTGCGTGGCTCAATCGAGAATCCGTCCTATGTGCAGCCTTTTGTGAAAATGTTACTGGCCACAAGGTTCGCTGTTGTTCCAAGTAGCACTTACGAAGCCCCCAAACCGAAAGAGCTCAGCCTGAGTGCATGCGAGAGGGCGGCTGGTTCCCCGCAAGTTCCACACGAAGGCGCTATGTAAGAACCCGGCTGCACGGCTTCAAAGCGAGTCATGTACACCCGATCCATTGGAAATTGATGTGCATGCGTGAGGAGAACTTTTCGACGGCAGAAAACAACACGTGAATCTCTAAGCAGGTAGCAAAAAAAATCGCGGTGGTTTGCTTTGGTTAAACCTTAAATGAAGCGATAGCTACAGCTGTCCGAGTGGAACTTGGTCAACTGACCAACCACTTAACGAACCACGTGATCAGCCACGGCGCCGCGCCACCGGCAGCTGCTGCGCACCACGTGACCAACCACGTGACAGAGTGGCGGCGCAGCAACAGGGTGGATGCGCAGCCACAAGGTGGCGGCACCGCCACCGCCACGCTGAAGGCTCGAAATGCTTCCGTAATGTAGCTATCGCTACAAAAATTGAAGCCGACAATCGGTGGGTAAGACTCGGTAGCGTAGTGGATTAATTCCCTTATGTACAGAATGACATAATCTACTTTGCATCCATACATATCTAGGAGTCCCCACACCCCTCCTGACGCAGTGGTGCAGCGGTTAAGCGATACGTCACTGTCCAGCGATGGCAGGTTCACTGAGCGGTGGGTACTGTGCGGCCTAGGTTGATCTAAATTGGTGACCATTAATTTAACTACCACCTGCCATGGTGGGCAGTTTGCTTACTATCGGGTGGAATGGTTGTGATGAAGCCACAAGGTCACGTGTCCTAGGTGGCCCACCTGCCTCCTAGGTTGCTCGCTGGGCAGCACCTGCCAGTGTCATCCTCGTGATTTGTTGCTGACAAAGCCAATGCTAGATACTCTGGAGAATGAGGCGTTTATCGCTATCGCGTTAATAACTTTTTTAATCGTTCTAGTGCCTTACAGGCATTGGTATGAGCTACATATGCTCACTAAATTGTAAATTGCTTGCAAGTACCTGGTAATGGAACAAGACGGTGCTCATTAACACGCCGCATGCTGCTCCGCGTGCAAGCCATAAACTTATCGTGAAAGGAAGCGCGACGTTTGTTCAGCTTCGTAAGGCTTCCGCAATGACCACCACTGAGCCGATCTCCTGAACGGCTGCATATGGGGAATGTTGTGACTTGCCTCCAGTTTTTGGAAAAGCGTAACCGCAGTAGGGAAAGATGACGCATTGAAAACAAAATTAATGATAACAAGAAACAGCTGTAATAACACGTATTGTTGTTTCAGCCAGAGTACATTCAATAAAAGGTTGCACATCGCCTTAAAACCCCACTGCATCTGTTGACTTTTCATGTCCCTAAAGTTTAAAAAAGATTTTGCACGAAGGCTGAAAACTGGAAATTTTTCCGTAAACTTTTTTCTGAATTCGTTCTATTTCACTTTGCACTGTACTTCAAAGACGCCATCATGCTGTAAAGTATATTTCATTATTCTTCCGCAAGTATAAATTTGTGAAGTATGGGAAACAAGTGCGCGCATGTACTGCATGGCTTTCAGCGACCTTAAGCAGGGCTTCGAGCTTGTTGTACAAGCTCGTCAATCAGATAGCCGCCCGTTGTGGCATGACTATCTTAGTACCTGACAGACTGCGCACGAACTTCGCCGTCAAGTTTTCACGCTCTCTAAATATGAACGATCATCTAGTGGCGGCCACTGCAGTAATAATAGGCCTAGTCATCAATAATTGCAAAACTTTTTTCTTTGAGCTCCTTGCACGCGAACCATATCATTCATTCAACTGTTGAGAACTGAGATTCACGTTCTGGAACATTCTTCATGAATTAAGAATAAACCTCAACATCGGTTTACGCATGGCTCTATTAGAGACTCGACAAGCAAGAAGGCTGCCCGAGTAGTTGGGATCTTGCTTCTGCGTTGGTTTCTGTAACACGATATGAGCATTTCCAGGCACACCTGATCGCATTTGTTAACATATGCTTTGGGAAGATAGAGAAAAACTTGCTACAGCCCATCACCAATCTACTAAGTTCCTTCAGGACGCCTTCTATCTCTACTAGTTGGTTCCGGCGTCTAAGTGACAACTCATGTTTTGCGGTGAATTGAGATTTTATCCTGCAACTGAACAAACCAGATATGAGGAAGCTGCACACTTTTCTCTTTGTAGCTTATAGCTCCATCTTAACTGTGCGCCAAATGCGGAGTTGCTCGCTTAACGTAATGACCATTTTGCCGAAGCAGAGTTCACTCCCTATGACCTCTTCATGCAGATGTTATGAAGAAAGTACATTGCCAGCACTTCATGCGCAGAATGCAGTGCGGTCCCACATGTCTCTAAGATCACATTTCACAGCTTCTGAAATGTTCCCCAGCTTTGAGGTTCACCTCTAGGTTACGCTGAAGCGGGAGGAGGAGACCGAATGTCCTAGGACGTGAAGTCTTATTAGCTTAATGTGCTTTTCTGCAGCACACCTGCACAGGCAGCGACATCGTCACTTTATCATATCTCATATCACCCATTTTTCACTTCTCGCTCGTGTCGAAGACGCACCCACGCGCGTTGCGTAACAACAGAAAGTAAGGGTAAATTCTGTAAAAATAATTCTTTCGGCGCAAGCTATAAAAAACTTTAAAAAAGCAGACACACTCAAACAATACTGGGATGCAAAGCGCGAGAGAGGATATTTCTTACAAAGTCAACACTCACAAACGCTTCTTAGTACTCTAATTTTACACCCATTTTGTAATTCAAAATGTTTTTGAACAGCTTTCTCTTTCGTTCGTTTAAGGAAAACCAATATTTGTGGAAACGGACGCTTAGCGTTTAAGCACGAGCTAGCTGTTATTCATTACAGAACTTACATGACTGCTATAAGGGCGTTCGTGTTCCTCCTGTATCAACTTCTTTTTATTTTCTCTGGCCGAGATTAAAGAAGCGAACAAATAAGAAACGAAAATGGAATAGTTGAAAGACGAAAGGTTAAGCTGAAGTTTGCGTCTAATTCGCCGCGGGATAAAACGGGGATAAAGCAGAGAATTAAGGGCTAAAAAGAGAGCCTAAATTAAACGCATCTGCCATGTTTACTAAAGCGATGTTAGGACTCTGCAGGTTGGATATCATACAGTCGTCCACACAGTTGTTTACAGCGCTCTAGCGGCGCGCTATGTTGTGGATTTATTGCGATCGCCGCGGCTTTGCGGGCCATAGCAGCTTTTAAAGGCATGATGAATTAAACAAGACTCACGGGTATGGGCGTGGACGATAACGCCAGCTTTGGAGCCCCAGTGCACACGTAACTGACTTAAGTGTACTTCCCGGTGCGCTCTTCGAAAGCTAAGCCGGTGCTGTGGTGCGTGGAGCGAGGGGGTAGAGTGAGGTGTCAGTGCAAAGGGGAGAGTTCCCGTCGGAACCCGAACGGATCCTCGCCCACATGACGGACGCCGGCGTCCAGGACAGGCGTCATAGATGGGGTCAAGGTGAGACTCGGGCAAGATAATCAGCCGCGCCGTTCTGATGGCTCCGTTCTGCCAGGACCCTGTCCATCTGCGGCTGCAGCCTGCACTGCCCCATCGCTCCACTCGAGCAGACAGGCCAGACTCCCATTTGTGGCCTCGTCCACAACCGCCGAACTGGCCGCCATTCACTTGGCTGCTGACATCTTGAACGAACGCCCTGGGATCAAGGAGGCAGCCATCTATACTGACTCCAGGGCAGCCCTCCAGCTCCTCCTGAGGCCCTTCAAGGGCCCACCCATCGCCCCCAGGCTGTCTTGGCGGCTCGACGCACTGTGCACCAGGGGAACCCGCAGCCGGCTGACCTGAGTACCGGCCCATGTCGGAGTTCTGGGCAATTATGAAGCGGACTTCCTGGCCAAAGCGGCACACTCCCCAGGAACTCCGCTCTCCAGGAACCGCGGCCCCCTGGATCTGGCAAGGAGCATAGTAGATCGCCTCCTCCTCCTCGATCACCCAGATCCCAGGGTGGATAACGGCCATCTCCCACACCCTCTTCCAACTTTTGGCCTAGACTGCAAAGAGTGCAGCATCCTCCTGAGGCTCAGGGTAGGCTGCGCCAACACCGGCTCCCGCTTCTTCTGCATTCGCCTCTCCGACTCCCCTGGGTGCTGCTCCCTCTGCAATTACCCAGAGGAGACAGCCCAGCACCTCCTGTGTGGTTGCCCTGCCTTTGTGTCCGCAAGGACTATCATGGAGGCGGGCTATCGCTCCTTGGGCCTCCCCCGCAGCTCAGCAAACCACCTTCTCTTCCCCGGCGGTCACCATCCTGTCAGGCTTTCCGGCACCACCTCTCCTTCCTGGAGGCCACCGGCCTCTCTGGCCGCCTATAGGCCACAGGGGACAGCACATGTCATCTGACATGATCACTGCGGCTGCGCGCCTACCCTCTCCTTTCAATCTTTTCCCCCTCCCCTCCTCCTTCTACGACACGCCGGCAGTGGGCGTGGAGGCTAGCCCTCCAATAGACAAGCCCGTGTCTTCCCACTTTAATCCTTCCTACAACCACAGAAGAAGAAGAAGGAGGGGAAGCCCGTGATGCCTTGCTGCATACTAAAAGCTGCACTAAGGGCTATGAATAAAGCCATAGAGGATGGCTCTAGGGTTCTTCAGCACGCAGCAAACTACCGGTAGAACAGAGGTCTTGCATGTACTTTCTGTCGAAATGCGACTGCCACCATCGTAAGTTTTGTACTTGTCACCTTATACCTGGTAGAAGCGTGAGATAGCCCTAAGCATCGCGGCGGGTAATATAAATTTTGTCGCGAATGATCCATTTACAAAAGCACCTTTCCATAAATATAGTATGAGCAAACTTAGCGTTTGCAAACTGATTCATGGGCGTGTGACGCACCTCCTCGCATTTACGCCTAGCAAAAGAACGTAGAATCAGTCACCAGCCAAAAGCTTGCAAGGTAGAAAACGTTATTTGATCGAAGGTTATACGTAGGAGAGAGAGTTAGTAATGTACATCGGTGTTCATGTTACAGACAGCGTCTCGAAGTACGCAGTTGCTTGTTTAAAAGGACAGTATGTGATTCTTGATTTTTAAATCCATTCTCATTCTCTTTCTACTCTGCAATCACTGTATCGATTTGTCAAAATGAGGCATGTTTTAAATAAAACCGGAATGCGGAGTTGCCGTGCTAAAAGTCGGCCTTCGGGATGTTCTATACCTACTTGTTTGTGAATGTTTATTCTATTGTGAACCTATTTTTTGTGTGTTTTCTGGTTTTGTCCACGAACAGAGGCTTTGTAGCAAAGCGCTTCGCTTGGAGGGCATCACATAGGGCCTCGGAAACAGCCCCTCTCGAATAAAGCCATGTGTGTGTTTGAAGGGTGTAACTGTTCTTCAGTTCTTTACTCTTCTTCCAGGGAACCTAACTTTTACATTGCTAGCTTTTTTACTCTAACCCTTTCCCTCCGTGCAAGACACTGCAAGTAGGCTGTCACTGTCAGGTCATTAGGTAGACACTGGACACTGCCGCGTGTGTAACCGAAGAGAGTGCCGTAGGAGGTAGGACTGCCAACCCGAGAAATGTCCACAGGCGTCAACAAAGTTATTAATACCTCTTATATCTATTTTACTGCAAAAATAGTGTTTTTGTTACCCCCCTCACCATCAACACCCCCACGCCGCCACAACCAGAAATTAAACGTGTGTTGAAATGAAGCCTCCACCCTCCACTCTCATTCTCCAGACCCCCCACCCTCCGGCCACCGCCCTTACGGACACACTAGCTAAGTGGCTGCCGGCCCGGCCGGATTTACCGCCCTCCCTCACCCTACAGAAGAGCCATTCACCGTCCATCCACCCAACTCTGTCCTCCAGAAGCGCCACCCACCCTTAAATCACCTACCTCCTGGCTCCACAAGGCTTACACGCACTGGAAGCCCATCCAGATGCAGACGCGGTGGGAAAGCCAGCTGCCCTTAAGAAGCACCATCCACTAGTGACGTCCACAACCTACCCCTCCTCTCTAGATAGGTGCTGTCCACCCACCCATTGCCCCCATCGACCACTTCGCTAATCTTCAACCTCCAAATAAATTCTGTCTCGTTGCGGAGCCTTCGCTTTCTGTTAAAGCATTCATTGGAGCGAAATGATCGAAATAAATATTGACGGCAAATCTAAACCTTTTTCGAAATTGTCGCATTTATTGTCTCAGTCTCGTAACCTCTTACTATTATTCGCATTTCCCCTCAATTCTCTTCAGTTCCTTCCTACCTCAATGCACTTCGTCTTGCGAGTGTTAGGCGCTTCACGCTGCAGTGTTTCTTGTGGCCAATGCTGACCTATGCCACCTGGCCTTCCGACAAGTATTCCGCTGCGCAACAATTTAAATCAGAACGAAGCAAGCACAGGCTTCGAACAGAATCGACATATGATATGGAGCAACAGCCTTCTTTTGACTTATTCCTGTACTGTGATTGCTTCCTTCTTGGTGTGTTGTAATCTATTTTCTGTCTCAGGCATGCACGATCAATCTTGTGCTTGAGTTGCATAATGTCGCTTGCAATACGTACCACCCACATCAAGCAGTTTTACGCGAGAAAAACTGCCATCTTCGCTTTTTTCTGTTTTTATATCATGTTTCACTGAAACGACTCTCATTTTTGTTCCTTACAGAATTGGGCACAGGTGCAGTTACGCCCCCGCCTAACCACAAATTGCATTCAGACTTACAGAGAGAAGCATTTTGGTAGTATATGAGGTTCGCAGCTGTACCCATCACACGTGCCGTGGAAGCATTTGTGTAACGCCCACGACGAGAGAAACAGAAAAATGAGGGTAACGGGAACGACGAGGGTCCGAAAAATCTTAACATGAAGGAAAACTTTCCCAGGTGCTCATAAAACGAGACCTGCAAGCCGGCGCAGCACGAAAAATAAAGGAATTATAAAGAAAATAGAAGTCCACATCAATATCGCACCGACACTCAGTTATGCACATGCATCAAACTTTGTGTTTTGTTGCTTTAGTTGCTCTTTTGCTTACTTTGAAGGAGCGCTCGCGTTTGCTGCAGTGGCGTGTTTGAGCGTTCTGTCGACAGTTATGCCTTGGCACGTTTTAGTGCGTTGATGACGGAGATTAGGCAATGGGACAGAGGGAAGATGTGAAGGTGCGTGTTAAGTGAGCGACAGTTGATTGCCTTTGGTAACGCTATCTGGACCAAACCAAAACGCCTATATCCTGTGGCTGAAAATTACTTTTTAAAAAATACCGGGCGTGCAGAAAGAACGCTTTTGAGGGGAAGGCTTCTTCTTAAAATAATGAAGGGGTATATGTTACGGTTCGTAGTGGTAGCTGAAAAAAATCAAACCAAGAGGGCTCTCCATATGTGAAAATGGCTTCGAGGATAATCCGTGAAACCTGTGCTAGAGTTATTCCAGAGGATTTCACAAGTTAGATTTAGAATAGCTAGTGAACAATGCAGAACATCATAGAACTTCAAATATGCTGATGACCTCGCCCTGCCATGTAACGGGGTAGCAAAGGAATTGCAGCAAACAATCGATAGTCTCAACATGCGGAGTCGAGCAACACGCATAAAAATATATATAAAGGAGACAAAAGTGACCGTGATCGTTGTGAGAACGAAGAAGCAGTGTATGATAAGCAGTTAGATATTCGAAGTAGTAATTGATTGCGCCTATCTAAGCCAAATAGTTACTGCCGGAACTAATCACGCGAAAGAAATTTTGAGATCTGAAGTTTAGGAAGGGCTATATTTTCGAGACGCTCATAAATTTTAGAAAGTGATGTTCTAATATTCCTCAAAAAGGGAAGTATATGAGAGTTGTTGCTTCAGCGTGCACATCCAGCGGTCTAAAACCTGGAAGTTAACGAAAAGGTTTAAAATTAAATTGAGTACAGAGCTCCGGACTATGGAAAAGAAAAATTGTACCGATAAGAGAAGGAAAAAGAACGGCGTAGATTACAAAACAAACGTGTATCTGTTATAGCTTAAGATGTTGTTAACACGATTATTTAATAACGTCGCATGAGTTGTGACTCGTTAGCAAGAGTCGAGAAAAGAAAGAACAAATGCACGTGAGCAAGGAATGTAATGCGAAGAGAAGATAGCCCACTGTGGGTAAATGTAACGGGGAGGATTCTAGAATACAGGTGCTTGGACACGCAAGACCGAGAGTTATGTGAGCCAGTACTGTCTGTTACGGGACTAATGACATAATTAGGGTGAGGCCTTTGTCTTGCAGACCACGCATAAGCAGGCTTATGAACAAGAAGCGACTTCTATGACCACTCTCGCTGTCAGTTCTACGGGGGGTGGTCACGGAATTGTTTTCAAGCTTTTTGGCTTGCCTATTTACGATTATTCGTAAAAATCAACTGTGTGACATCCTTTCTTGATACGCTATCAAGTGCAGGTGGCCACTTTATGAAATCAACCTTTCGTGTCAACATAAAACTTACCACTTACCTAACTAAGTATTCGCCGAATCTCAAGCAGCAGCCCAATTTCCAAGCCTTTTTTCTATCTTGGGAACGAAGACTGCAGAGTCACCTACATGAAAAACAGCAGGTGGCTCCACGCGAAGAACTCATCACTATTTGTTCATCAAAGGTATTTTGCTCTCGATTGCTACTGAAGTGTTGTGTCAGCCTAAGCGACCATTCTTTTTGAACAAACGCTGCGCGCTGATATTTCAGTTGGATAATTCCCAATTTTACGTTATACTCGGTGCAATAAAACACTCAACTTGCGTCACGAGTTCTGCAGCTGAGCTACTTGGTGCATAGTAATAACGTCTCAGCCATTCGGAAAGCGGCGTCAAGGGTACGAACATATGAAAGGAGACGGAATAAATTTAGAAGTATATTTTAATAGGGAAGAAAATATCAAAGCGCATAGGGAGGGTAGAGAATTATGAGTTTCCTGAATCTTCTTACATCAGCTGGTTGCCGCCACAAACCGTAAATGTAATAGCCAAAAAAAGCCGTGAGGCGCAAAAAGTCGACTATATAATAATTACTTCCTTAAAATTTTTTTTCACAATAGTGAAATGTTGTCAGCAGGAATCTCTTTCGCGCATTTACCAAAATCAATATGCACAAGTTTCTTGCTTGAATTGAATTGTCCGTTTTGCACTGACATTTGAATCCCCGACTTTTTTAAGGTTAAAAGGTTTTTTGTTTTTTCAAACATACAGCCTTTGTTGCGGAAGGTACTTTTAATTTTTTTACTCTGTGTAACATTATCTGTGACAGTTTACGATTGCCCCCGGTTTCATATTTTCCAATTAGCAACTTCAGGTACATGCTCCCAAATTATGTTAACTTTTGTGTTTGTTATATTTTCAAGTTTAGCGTTTGTCGTTTCATTTCACTTGTTTTTCGAACACAAAAATTGTGTTTGTTATAATTCCAAGTTTTGCGTTTTAGTTTTGTTTTAGTTGTTTTTGTAAAACTCTACACATTTGATGCTTAAAGAACAATTTATGGGCCCAAAACCTCATATAATGGGTCACTTATGAGATCCTTCAGATATGGAAATACACAGAAAAGAAACGAGGAAGTATAAGGTAAACTTTCAAAACAGCGTTTTTTTTTCGCCTCTCAATAGCATTTTCGAGTATAGTCGACGCAATAATCGGAAACCACATAGACTACAGCTGTGCATGAGTGTTGTGTGCTGTCTCACGTTATTGGGTTCAAATTTTAATAGCGCAACAATGGAAGACCATGAAAAAAAGCATGACCGGCTTGCTCGCTCCCTCATCACAAAAACCGCCCAGCCCAATTCGCAAGCTCGGAAACCGTACGAGAGTGTCATTAAGCCGTTAATCCTCCACTATCAGCTTCCCCTCATCGGATCAGGCAGACTTGTGACCAGCGCACTACCGGGAGGCCGACGGCCGAGGGTTACGGCCAGCAGGCCACATTTGTATGCGAGGCACAGGCGTTGGATGCATCGGCGAAGAGCGAGGAAGAGACAGAGAAGGAAAGGAGAAGGGAGGGGATAAGGGCGGAGCAGTTTTTGCTTATCCCGTGCGAGCGTATGCAAGATCATCGGCAACGTAGGGAAGACCACGGGAAAGGAAGGGATGGCGACAGACCACTCGAGACATGCGGGCCAGGAAGAAAGAAAACCAGTCACCTGGGGAGCAGCCGTGGTCCAAAAACGCAAGGAGAAAGGCCCGTTTGTATGAAGGGAATGCGCTTGGTTTGTGAGATGATTTGGACGAGCAGTGAGGGGGAAGCGCTATGAGGATGCGTATGTCGCCGATGCATATTTTATGGGCAAGGAAGCCGGTTTAAGGAAGCGGTGTTTGGACGCAGCTGGCGGCTAGTAGTCTTTGATGAGAGAGGTGTTGTTGTTGTTGTTGTTAGCCTATCAAAAGATGGCACATACCCACACTGGGGGATCGGCCAAGAATCGGGTGGCTGAGAGGTGCCGCTACAGACCTTTCCTTCTTTTTCTTTCTTAAGCGTGATTGCACACGCCCACTCAGAAGCGCATAGAAAATTGAATACATACCTACGCACCCAGACACACAAGCAAAAAAGGATGAAAGACGAGCTGAGCGAATGTAGCATAAGCGATGAGGAGCCCATATGCGTGAAAATGTTCGAAAGAAGGCATGAGTAAAAGTGGGCAAGCTTTTCCTTCTTTTTCCTCGGATAATGAAGAGGAGATAAGAGAAAACCGGGAATGAAGGAAGAAAGAAAGAAAGAAAGAAAGAAAGGAAGAAGAAGGAAGGAAGGAAGGAAGGAAGGAAGGAAGGAAGGAAGGAAGGAAGGAAGGAAGGAAGGAAGGAAGGAAGGAAGGAAGGAAGGAAGGAAGGAAGGAAGGAAGGAAGGAGGGGAGGAAGGAAGGAAGGAAGGAAGGAAGGAAGAAGGAAGGAAGGAAGGAAAAAGGAAGGAAGAAGGAAGGAAGGAAGAAATAAGGAACGAGGAAAGAACGACAATGCTGTGCCAAAAAAAAACCACTGTTTAACTCAGAAAGCCTTTTTTTTAAATTGTGTAAAGCCTTAGGTAAAACAACCTGCACGTGTAAAGTTTATAGAGATTCAGATTTGGGGGTGCGTTTTTCGCGTAAGTACGGCTGACCGCGCCTGTGAAAGGTAGCTCTATTCCAGAAATATTAACGTTGCGAAGAGCACAAAATAATGTATATTTTGGTTCCTAAGCTGCTCGTGGCTAGCAGGTATTATCAAACCAAAATGAAATGCGCACAGTGCCTCTCAACAAAACAAAACATTTCAGCAGCGCAATTTTATCTGCAGTAAAAACTGAAGTAAAAAAAACTCAGCAGGGAGTGTGACGTCACGCAACCAGCTTTGGCAAGCCAAGTGCTTAGGAAGCCGGTCCCTCCCCTGTTTTTCGCCCTCCGAATCAATCTTTATTGTTTTGGTGTTGACATGTTTTATAGTTGCGCGCGCCTGCGCGGCCCATGGCGCTGGCGTCTACAGCTAGGAGGTTGATTACAGTCAGTTTGCCGCTCTAGTCCACGCATGCGCGTGCACAGCGGTGATATATATCAACGCACATTATCACATGGTGTTATCACCGGGGACCGATTCTTTCCTTTTGTACTTTTTATGACGAAGGCACAGAGTTATCGCTGGAGGCTTTCTTTTGAGCTTTTTTTTTTGCCTCCACGAAAAAACGAGCTTGAATTTTGCTTCTGTCAAAAGGGCCTCATGGTGCGCCTTAGCGCACAATTAAATATTAAATTCGACGTGCGGCAATTTGCTGAGGCAAAGCTGCATTTAATGTAAAGGTTCTTTTGCACTGCACTTAAGCGAGATACACCATCCATGGCCGCATATTGCTTCTGGGATCCCTGCGCGAGCACAGTGCGTAATATTAAAGTAGTTGCTCCGACACGAAGCATTACTCTGCAGTGTACTGACATGAATGGTGCTGTGAAAAGACGATGATATGAAAGTGTGTTAATTTTTAAACATAATTTCAGGATAACACGTCAAAGCCTCTTTCCTTCTGGGCGCTGCTGTTGCTTACATGAACAAGAAAAAATTATGTGCGTTTAATGAATCTGCCAAGCCGAAACAAGTGTGATAATTACGGCAGTAGTGTACCCTCGAGCACTGCAGGCAGACTATGTGACAGCGTGCTGAAATGGGGCATTTGTTTGCAGGTAATCAAAGCAAGTAACCGATTTGGTATTCACTGAATCTCATTTTATGAAGCAAACAACCATACAAACGTAGCTTTCCGTGCTTTAGAGCTCACGTTTGCTCGGATATTAAATGGATTTGGATGGCAGCTGAGTTTGAAATTAGCCTAATGTGCGGAATACGTCTGACCGCATCAACTCAAAAGCACCAAATTAAAACACCTACTTTCCTTTAGTGAACAACTTTACACTGCCCGCACAGCGCGCTATATTTAATTTAAAGAGCGCAACGTTTGAAAGGCGATGTTTACGTTCCGCCGGTATAAAAAGAGAAAGATAAGGAGATGTATGCGTAGTTACTAATTCATGAGGCTGTGAGTCTTCAACCACGCGAAAGGTACGCATAGTGAGACGCCGCTGAAGACAAGGCTTCCTTGATCGCTCGCTGCATCATTTCGCGCTGCCTCAAATGATAACAGTATTGTATGTAGTGTACTTTGCATTTCTTTGCTTTTAAGTGGCGGTGGCTAAGTGGGTGTGGGGTTTTGCTGCAATCAAATAAATAAATACAGGGCACGAGGCCGCGGTTTTCAGTTCGGCTGTGGCAGCTGCAATATCTGTGCAACTTTAGTCCAACAGCCCATCAAATTAAAATTACCAGGCATCAGCAGAACAAAACATTATTTTTTTCCCTCTGCTAGAAACAAGCACAGTGATTGGGAAATAAGAAATAAACGTGAGTAAACACTTTTTGAGCATGGATGTCTCATCGCAGAAATTTAGAACGCATTGAGCCACACTAAAATGGTCTTAAATCTGGCAAGTCTTGGTCACACATGCGTTCAGTACAAGCCTTTATAAAGCTCTCTGCGTGGCAAGCGTTGGGAATTCAGGAAGAAACAAGGGGAAGGTGGTGAACAAAGGAAACTGATAGTGAAGGTGTGGAGACGTGCTAGCATGTGTAATTTCGTAGAGACTGTGCATTTCAAGCTGATGCCTACGTGTTCCACTAGTATCGAATAAGAAAAGAAAATTGCGACGAGAGAAGTATAAGAATATGCAAAACTAAACACAAAATCACTCGTCAATGCCCTGAAAAACGAACCAACGTTTCTACAGAAAGAGTAACTGAAGAAGGGAGTTCCTGGCCTAGTACGCGCTTCCTGCATGGCCATACGGTGTCGGCTGCGCGTGTTCTCTGATGAGACCTTTCTTAGCGCATGCAAATGAACTCCGTTAGAAATTTAAATCCGCCAGCCGAATCATTTCGCTCTCATCGCTTCTACCGCCCGCGCAGAAACTTTCTTTCTGGCTTCCTAGTCTTGTAATTCAATTCCTTATAGTCCCCTGGAACAGGCGCGTTCCTCTTTTAGTGTGAAAGACTTAATGCGGCGGGTTAACCTCGAGTAAGTTCCAGTGATGTTTTTGTGCTTGCGGTGTTTGTAGGTTCGCGCCAAGTGAGATAACTAAATAACAATAAATCAAACAAGCGTCCGCGACTGGAATTCAAATCCGCGTTGCCGCAAACAGATCAGCTTCGCTGGCCATTGCTCGAGTGCACTAGGCTATTGGCTCAGCCGCACACTCCTCGTTTTAAACTGCAACACACCCTCGCGATGTGCATTACACACTCTTTGGTCACCTCCCCCCCCCCATCAAATGAATATCACTATTAAACAGATATTCATTACTTTGACGTCTGCGGCAGTAGTAAGATGTGCACTACATGTGCTGGTGTGGGCAAGGTTGTTTCACAAACACGGCACTAGACTAGAGCAATACGTATAGGCGTTAATAACATTCCTGAAGAAGCGCGGCACTGGAGCATTGGCCGCCGGCCTACATTGTGTAAGGTGGCATTGACGATGAAAAAATTGACACGCGTGACTGGTTTCCTGGGTCAGTGCAAACTAATATTTAACGATTGATTTTTGGGGAAAGTAAATGGCGCATTATCTGTCTCACATATATCGTTGGACACCTGAGCTGCGCCGTAAGAGAAGGGATAAAGGAGGGAGTGAAAGAAGAAAGGAAGAAAAAGGTGATGTAGTGGAGGGCTCCGGAATAGTTTCGACTACCTTGGTAACAAAAACTTGCACTGACATCGCACAGTACACGGGCCCCTTAGCGTTTTTACTCCATAAAAACGCATGCGCCGCAGTCGGGTTAGTGGAAACTCAATCACGCTTTCAGGTATTTATGTGGCAGGGGTGTCCACCTGCAAAAAATTAATGTCAATTTGCTCATCTAATCCAAGATACACAAAGCGAACGATACCGGCGTTCACTGTGTTCATTGGCGTTGGCGTTGACAATGTTCTAGACGGCGATGGCCTTGAGGAAAGGAAGGGTGCACATCTGGGTCACTGGATATGCGGACGCCTCATTCGTACTTTGACACATGTGGCGGTGGAGAGAGAGAGATGTGGCCTGAGTGCATTAGCGCTGACAGCTTTGTGGCTGACATGCGGCACTGCAGCAATAGCTAGGCCGCAGCGTTCATTTGGTGACCAATCTCTCACGATCCACCATTAACTGCATGCCACCTCCCAGGGTGGCATGGAGGGCGCGCTGCCTACCTAGTGTGCGGAACGCAAAGAAAGCAGGCTTCTACAGTTGGACTCCAACGCCACGTACATGAAAGCGAGAAATTGAGGTCTCCACTGACCGACGGAGCCGGTTGTGCGCCTTTCCTTTCAGAGAAAATGAACGGCCTTTGCAAATTTGTCAACGCCAATGCTCTATGAACGCAGCCGGCTCACTTCTTTTGTTTGGTTTTTTAGGAAAGGAATTGGCACAATAACCGTCTCACATATCTCGATGGACAAACGAACCGCGCCGTAAAGGTAGGGATAAAGGAGGGAGGGAAAGAAGAAACAGAAAACTGAAAATTGAAAGTTGGATTTTACCCGCGCCCCACCGCGGTGGCTCAGTGGTTAGGGCGCTCGACTACTGATCCGGAGTTCCCGGGTTCGAACCCGACCGCGGCGGCTGCGTTTTTATGAAGGAAAAACGCTAAGGCGCCCGTGTGCTGTGCGATGTCAGTGCACGTTAAAGATCCCCAGGTGGTCGAAATTATTCCGGAGCCTCCACTACGGCACCTCCCTCTTTCTTCTTTCACTCCCTCTATCCCTTCCCTTACGGCGCGGTTCAGGTGTCCAACGATATATGAGACAGATACTGCGCCATTTTCTTTCCCCCAAAAAACCAATTATTATTATTATTTTACCCGCCGCGGTGGCCCAGTGGTGAGGGCGCTCGGCTACTGAACCGGAGTTCCCGGGTTCAAACCCGACCGCGGCGGCTACGTTTTTATGGAGGCAAAACGCTAAAGCGCCCGTGTGCTGTGCGACATCAGTGCACGTTAAAGATCCCCAGGTGGTCGAAATAATTCCGGAGCCCTCCACTACAGCACCCTCTTCCTTTCTTCTTTCACTCCCTCCCTTATCCTTTAGCTTACGGGTTCAGGTGTCCAAAGATAAATGAGACACATATTGTGCCATTTCCTTTCCTCAAAAACCAATTATTATTATTATTGTTAAAGTTGGATTTTGAGGAAAGGCGCGGCGCTGCGCCGCGACGGAACACCTGTGGCTTGGTGCTACTAGTGGCGCATGCGCAGTAGTGACTAGGGAGCGAGAGAGCAATATCCGCGGCGAGGCGTTCGTTGTGACGTCATGTGCCTCCTCGGAGCACCACCACGGCGAAATCGCAAGTTCGCGGAAAATAAAACTTTCGCTGTAAAACTGTGCTTTCGCACAATATTTCGCGCTTAGCAATGCTAAACCGCTAGCAATTACTTTTTGCCGCACTAGAGTCTGTTGCGTCTTTATTAGATGCTCTTGGTCATATATTGAACCCTTGCTCGTATATTGGACCCTGTACTTTTGCTTTCAGGTAACGAGCGTCAAAAGTTATTTTTTCCAACCCAGCGGTGGTCGAGTGGTTGAGCATCCGCCTCGCATGCTGGAGGTGGGGGGTTCGATCCTCAGTGTCGCCGGGTACCCACCGGTGATACAGTGGGTACAAGCTTTCCCGTGGCCTGGTGCTCGGCTAGTAAGGAGTGACATTCTTGGAAAATGAGTCTTTGACTTTACCTTAAGTAATCGAAAAATACCTTGTGCCATGGCGCTCTTTGGCCATAGACGCCCTTGCGCCATAAAAATCCATAAACATAAACATCTCTTTCTTCCACCTTTCCTCTGTGGTGGCTCTGATCAATTAGAAAGAAAACCGATTTTTATAACCGCGGCGGCACCAAAATAGAGCAAAAAGTGATGTGCAAGACCCTCTTTCCCTATTGGTTCCGACAGGTTATCTACTACGATATGAAGATATCCAGCGCGGCAGATGTAGATAAGGGAAATTTACAGCATTGGATAGCGAATCCCGCCAAAAATAATGGAGGCCTAAAGAGACGAAGCCTGTTGCTAGTATTGACGTAAAGTTTTCCTGAACTTTGCTCGTTCATTCTCCGAAGCTGCCGGCACACGGCGTCATCGCTCTGTGTTTGTGATGCAGGACGCGACCAGATTTATCTCGATTGATCGCGCCCGGCCGGTGACGATTTCTCTCGTCAAGAATGTTGTGGTTAGTCTGCTTGCCGTATCTCGAAAGTTTGTAGACAGCTTTATATTGAGCGCAGCCGAGAGCGGCAGGCATTCCTGTTCTATGACCGCCGAGCACGAATGTTTGCTATGACGCCGCCGAGTATTTCAGTTCTTTACGGGCACAAAGCCAGCCCAAATAAAGAGTTTCGTTTGAAATTCATTTTCGCTGTCTTCCTGCTTGCTCGAGTGCCGTCATCTCTACGTGCTATCTTGTGGAGGTGCTGTATGGCCGTCCAAAGCTGTGACGCCAGCCCTTTCCGCTTCACGCCGGAGGACCTCTCATTAGTTCACCGAGCCAGCCGACGTCTCCAAGGGGCTCAACTTGTCTTCAGGACCCTCCCGTACCGCACCCGGCCGCAAAACGACGCTGCTACGCCCACCATGATCCCGCCACAGATGTCGACCCCTACCATGCTGCAGCAGCCGCGGGTGCCGCCACCTTTCACTGGATCACCATGGGAAGAACAAGAATGGCCATACCAATTTAAGCACATAGCAACGTTCAACAGTTGACATGATGCCACAACAAACGGGTGACTTTTCTCACTGGAGGGCTCAGCAGGTACTGGGTTGGTCTAATGTTCCCAGTCAACATCGTCAGGTTTTTATCGGTATATCCTGGCGCTTAAGATGCCGATAAGCTTATCAAGCCCCTCGGTTTATCTCCCAAAAGCTGAAGCCACATGATACTAAATACAGAACCTTCGGTCGATAATTGCTCGCTGTGTAACTTGCCATCAAGCACTTTCGCCACTTCCTGGAGGGTCGGGACTTTCACGTCATTATGGACCACAAGCCCTTGACGTTTGCCTTCCAAAGGAACCACAGCACCTACACTGCACGCGAGATCCGCCAAGTGTGTTTTATCTCCGAGTTTACAGTGGATCTCCGTCACGTCCATGGCCCGGAAAATGCTGCTGCTGATGCGCTTTCCCGTGTTAGTGCCATGGCGTCCGAATCCCCAGTGGGCATGGAGGAGATAGCGGCTGCACAGCGCAATGATCCAGAGCTGCAACGTCTTCGTTCCTCATCCACGTCCATGTCTTTTGCCGAATGTCCACTGCCGCTTTCCTCCCAGTTCATTATGTGCAAGACATCCACTGGCGTCTCCCCTACGTACCTTTGGCTTCCGTCGCACCATTTTTGAGAAATTGCGCCGCCTGAGCCGAGTGCTCTAACCATTGAGCCACCGCAGCGGGTGTAAATAGTTTGTACATATTACTTCTCCCCCTATCCTCACTTCCTGTCCCCTCACCTCTTTCATTTCATTTCTCCATTCTGCCTGCTATCCTTTATTTCCGCTGCCCCAGCTCAGGTGCTTCAGTATCGATGCAGATGCCGGGGCTGCCAAAAATCTTTTCCTTCCTTTTTACTATTATTTTTAATAAAACCACTACCACCACCACCACCGCCTGAGCCACCCTGGCATTCGTGCTACGCAGAAGCTGGTCACATCTCGTTTCCTTTGGCCAAGCATTAACGCTGACGTCCGCCACTGGGCACGAACCTGCCTTCACTGCCAGCGCGTCAAAGTTAACCGGCATACAGTCACGCCTGCCTCTCCTTTTCGGCCGCCCGACACGCTGTTTTCCCACGTTCGCATAGACATTGTTGAACCGCTCCCTTTATCACGCGGGACCAGTTATCTGCTCACGGGCGTGGATCGTTTCACCCGCTGGCCCGAGGCATTGCCCATTGCTGACACTACTGCCCGCACCGCTGCTTCGGCCTAAAGCCCCTCCATGACGCTACCGCTTGGTCGGAAAAAAACGTCATGGAGGGGCTTTACTTCGGCCTTCATGGCCGGCTCGGTCTCTCGCTTCGGCTGCCCGTCTGTCGTCACCACCGACCGCGGCCGCCAGTTTCAATCGGCCCTGTTTACTGCCCTTCCCAATATTCTGGGCGTCCACCACATCCATACGACCACCTACCATCTTGCGGCTAATGGCATGGTAGAACGTCTGCATCGGCAACTGAAGGATGCCCTTATCACTTATCCGCGAAGAGAACGCTGGTTCGACCACATTCCCCTCGTCCTATTGGGCATTCGCTCAGTCCTGAGGGCTGATCTCGGCAGCTCTTCTGCTGTGCTAGTCTATGGTGTTCACCTGCGTCCTCCTGCAGAATTCTCACCGTCTTCCCCTCCATTAATCCATGACGCTCAAACCTACATCTGAAACCTACGCAACACATTTCGATACATTACCCCTGCCATTCCTGCCGCCCGTAACCGTCAGTTCGTGTCCACCATCCAGTACCTACAAGGCCTCCTGCACCCATGCCTTCATCCGTCGTGACCACATCCGTCCACCCCTCAAGCCGGCCTACGATGGAACGTTCCGCGTCCTACACCATGCGCACAAGACCTCGCGCCGCGCTCGGCTCGCAGGCCAAGGCCCGCGGCGCCGGACAAGCAAGAGGAAGTTGCGCTAGGCCGCCGCAGCGCGAGCAGCGAAAATAAACAGTTCGAACCTCAACGCTGTCGGAGCTGGTTCTTCCTCGCCTTCGCTCGGACAAGAGCTTCACATATTCGCTTAGCCGCAACAGCGCCTAAATACGACGGCTGCCTTGTTGGGAAACTTCTTTGTGATCAGGTTTTGAAGAACCCACCCGCAAAATTCTGATGGGCCTGCCAGGTTTTCACACTCGCCTTTCAGCTTTCTTGGCGTACGTCGCCAGTACAAGTGCTTGTGGTCTGTTAAGCAAAACATGACACTTCTGAGAGCGTGTTGCACAGCGTGCTGTATGTACCGAAGCGGCTGTAATCGGGAGAAGAAAGGCCGCGACACGTAACGACAATGAGGTACCTCTAGTCTGAAGAAGAAAGGCGGCGCAGAACGCACGAAACAGGACACGCCCATTTGCTTGAAGTGAGCTCGTGTGGTATGGTTCAGCAGTCCGAGATAGAGCTATGATGGACTGTTGTGTTCCCGGGTTTCCTGCCCACACTCTTAAAGTGCACCAGTGAGACGTTCGTTCCTGCTAAAGTGGCTGCACATCGCTCTTCAGAAAAACCTCGCCACCCACGTAAATACGTGCCCTATTTGAAGAGAACTGCATTCTCGTCTGCTGAATAAGCTCCGGACGTCCTCCCACCGTCTGAGTCCTCCTGGTAAGCATGCACGAGTGCAGCTGAGCTGGGAACTGACGCTAGGCTTTTTGCCTCCGCTGTCACGCTGGCGGAGGTAGCTCTGCCGGCGTCTCTCGTGGCTGCACCTGCCACGCAGTCGACACCTGATCCGCAGCGCCATGTCCAGCTTTGTGCTCCCGGTTCATCGGCAGATACACCCCTCCTGCCTTCCCGAAATGCCGAACTGCTCGTAAGTGATCTGCCACCAGGGCAATGGCCATCAGCTCTACACCACCGGATGGGGCTCAAACCGCACGGCATGATGAACCGGGCATCCCAATGGACTTATCGGCACTTCAACCCGTGCAAAAGTGCCCTCGTGCAACTCACAAGCGTCCCTCAAACGACAGCCAAAGGATTCCATCTTCAGCAAGTGATGGCTCCCAAGGTAAGCGCACTTGTCTTCGATTGAGAACTCGGTAGAACCTACACCTGGATCGTCTGCTTACAAAGTTACCATTAAATCACTGGCCAACAAATGCCTCACGGATACACTGAACAAGATTTTACAAGCTAACTTGAACGCGTGCCTCGGAACCAAAGCTTTTCGGGGCTTCACAGACAGGACAAAGTACAACACCATTGCAGTGTGGCTACCGACTTTGACTGCCGCAGAACGGCTGCAAACGCTCACCAGTATTTCACTAACAAGCGAAATCTCAGTGCCAGTACAAGTGTGTTTAGTTGAAGGCTCCGACTTGCAGCACGGCGTCGTCTACAACGTCAATATCACTGAGGATCAAATGGCACTCCAGCGTGAGCTGTATTTTCCCACGCACCGTGTCATCCAGGCCCAACGCATGGGAAAGGAACGCTCTTGCATAGTCACCCTGCTAGCCCCTCTAACAAAGGGGCGCTCTTGCATAGTCACCCTGCTAGGCCCTCTGTCACTGCCAGTCCGTCTGTACTTTCATGGCTGTACTTTACGGCCTCGGCCATATAAACCGAGTGCGGTATATTGCTATAACTGGCTCCGTACTGGACATATGCGCAAATCCTGCCCCTTCACTGCTGCCGGTGAAAGTACATCGGAAGGGAAAGTGGCTTATCAATGCGGCCTTTGTAAATCCGACGACCACGAGATAACATCTCCAAGCTGTCCGACAAAACAAAAGGCAACACAAAAGGCTCGTCGTCGAATGACTAAGCACTGGCCAATACATGACAGTATAACTTCATTGCACACATACAATCGGTTCGCAGCTCTCCATTGGGAGTACGACGTGTGGCCGGAGCTCCCTGAGCACACCTCACATCATTCTTCAGCTCAGCAACCTTCTAGCGATATTGTGCGAAATAACGCCTCCGAAAACTGCCAACACAGCAGCGCAGTGTGCCTGAACTACCGCAGGACGATATGGCCGCAGTCAACGAACAAATCGCGCGTCTTTTAGCGGAGGTCACTAAGCTCCGGCATCACCGTGATCTGCTCGCTCGACGTAGACGGGCAGCGGAAACATCCGCCCATCTATCAATGGCGTAGCAACATCTCCTTCCTGCCGCCCACAAGTGTCATTTGCTGCCGCCTCTTTCCAGATTACCGCAATGCCACTGGACAACACTGCGACTTCTTTGCTCCGGTTTATGGTCAACCAGTTGTCCAACCTGACGTCCGTGATTCTACAGCGCTTGGGCTAGTAACTAGAAATGGCAAGTTTCAGTCGTACTGGTGTGCTGCAGTGGAACTGAAGAGGCATTTCCACGAATGTAGGAGAGCTCAAGACCCGACTACAAATTCACAAGCTCCAGGTATGGGCCATATTGCTACAGGAAGCAAACGCCTTGCCATCGGTTCCAGGCTTCAGTGCCTACATGTCTCCTTCAATGATAGACCGTTGTGTACAAACTGCTGTTCCCCAGGGAAAGGCGGCGGTGTATGTGGACTCACGTTTTCCGCATGTACGCCTTGCTCTCGAAAACTGGTGCACGTCGTATCAAGAGGTAGTGGCAGTGGCTGCGAAATTTAAGAAGGGATCCGTTGTGGTCGTTTCATTTTACGTTAGACCAGCCAGTGGTGCCTCGTCCCGTATTAATCTTGGCTGGTTAACAAGTGTCCGTCGGCAGTATCCCGGGTGTTCGATTTTAGTCGGAGGCGCCTTTAACGCCCCCCACTAGGATTGGGGGCATCCCATTTCGAGTCATCGTGGCAGGCGTGTGCGGGACGCCGTCACGGATTCCCATTTTGTGCTGCTCAACCATTCTGGGACCGCAACACGGCCAGTACGTCAAACTCGCAGTGCTTCCTTTGCTCCAGACTTGACGTGGTGGTCGGGCCCGGGTACTTCCTCCTGGCACATGGAGCCAGACTGTTGGGGAAGTTATCATCACCCTATCATCATTGGTCTTCACAACTCACGATTTTGACCTTCACGCTACAAATGTTCTGTGATCAATTGGGATAGTTTTCGCTCCTGTATGAACAATCTCTCTTCAGATTCTTCGCCAATCCTTGCTGAGCGCATACAAGCAGCGCTCAACAGCTTCTCGCTTTTTTAAGACAATTTCTCGTCAGATTCTTCGCCAATCCTTGCTGAGCGCTTACAAACAGCGCTCAACAGTGCTACAACTACCGCCTGGACTGGTGTTGGTCCGCCGGTACCAGACCTTGGCCTTGTTTTACTTGTGGGCGACACGCCGTCAAGCTGAGCTGGCTGCTACGCGAAACCCTTCTTCGTCGCAGGCACGTACGCGATTGCACTATCTTACAGCTAAGGCACGCAAATATGAACGCGACCTCTCTCGACGACAGTGGCATTCGTGGTGCGAACAATGTTCTGCAAAATCGTCGAATACCTCTCTCTGGCGAACATTCCGTGCAACGGAACGCCATCGCTGTTCGACTGACGCAGCAGCAACCGCGTGCTTCGCGGCTAACTTGTCGCCAGATGATTTGGCCAAAGACGCAGCGCGAAAGTTTTTCCCAAAATACCTGTGCCTTCTTCAGCCACTAGTTTAAATATGGCAGGCATCCCAGCGCATGAATATCAAATGCCGTCTGATGTCGACGTAGATGGAATTGCGTGTCCATTCTCTATGCCTGAGTTGCTGGCTGCAATAGATGATGCGAAAAGAAAAACAGCGCCCAACCCTGACAATACTCAGTACGAGATGTACAAGAACCTGAGTAGCGCTGCACCCCCTCAACTACTAGACACCATAAACAAAGTATGGTTGGATGGCGTAGTGCCTGAAAGCTGGAAATCCACGGTCGTGATTCCTATCCTGAAACCATGAAAGCCACCGACGAAGCTTTCATCTTGCGACCTATCTCCTTAACTACTACGCTGTGAAGCTGGCGGAGAAAATGCTAGCCAAACGATTGTCATGGTGGTGAGAGCAGCACGGTTTTTATCACCCTTCACAAAACGGCTTTCGTACATATATTGGTACAGATGACGGGTTGGCGGTCTTGGCATCTCTAGTTTTGTCATCTACCCGTTGCCGCAATATGCGTACCGTTTTAGCAATGGACGTTGAAAAGGCATATGACAACATCAGTCATGCAGCCATTCTGAACTCTATTGACACGCTTCATCTCCCTCTGAGAGTGCGTAGTTTTGTCGGATTAATTTTAGAAGGCAGACAATTTGCAATACGCCTCAACGGCGAAGCGGTCGGATCATTTGTTCCCTTCTGCGGCGTGCCCCAGGGATCAGTATTGTCGCCGACGTTATTTAATATTGCTTGAATCCTGCTGGCTTGGGACTTACTTGACATGCGTGACATAAAATGTCTTCAGTACGCTGACAACATCACGGTGTGGAGTACTCACCAAGATCTCCGTACGCAGCAGGCTGCCACTACAATCTGCCTTGGATGTTACCTCTAATTACGCATCATCCATCGGACTTCAGCTATCCGTGCATAAAACAACTTACATGTCAGTCGCCAACCGCTGCGGACGCCGTAAACTTGCTGCAAGTCCAATCCGTCTTTGTCTATCAGGCACCACACTACAGCAAATGCCGAGTGTAAAAATCCTTGGCTTAATGTTTCAGAAATCAGGATCAGCGACTGCATGGCTTTCTCATGCAAAAGGCAAGCTCTTCAGACTCTGGGCTTTATTAGAAGAATTGGTCCTAAAACTGGTGGTGCAGGCTCGTTTGTTGCGCGGCAAATGGTGAGGGCAGTTCTGCAGCCACGTATTGTTTACCAAACCCAGTTTCAACGTATTACAAGAGCTCATTGGGATCGCCTCGAAGCCGTGAACCGAGAGGCTATGAGGACCAATGCGTGCCTTCCACGCATCACACTGGTCACAGCTTTACAAGAGAATGCGCACCTCAATACCATTCATGAGCTGGCGCAGCCGCACCGTGACGCGTGCAGCCTTAATGACAGTCTATCGCACTCCACGCGTGCACTGAGGACTTATGCAAGGTCACACTCCATTCTTCAGCCGCCAACGCCAGTTCTTCCCCCATGGAAGTTTGTACAACTCAGCAACAACAAGCCAACAGATAATCGCCGGCCAGCATCTGCTATTTCGGCATCGTTGCTTCGCCAGAAATTTGAGGAACAAGATGCTTGCCTGCCTGAAGGATCTATTGTCTAAGTAGACGCAAGCATACAATACTGCAAAGCAACAACAGCTATCTACTGCCCGTGCAGACCTGCCCTGAATCAAACTTCTTGGTTTCAGCTTACGGAACCCTCTTTGTTCTTTTGTGCTGAGCTAGCTGCAGTTCAAGAAGCACTCTGCTCCGTGGCCGACATAACTATGCTCCCTGCGGCCCGCGTTGTCATCCGCACTGACCCCCTTCAAGTTGTCTGGTTGCTACGACGTGTTAGCCGCTGTCCAACGAAATTTCAAGACATCCACCGGCTCGCGGCACGCATCCCGCAGCCAGTACATATTGAGAGGGTCCCACGCGATCTGCTGACCTATCAAAGCTAGGCAGATTTAGCGACCCGCCTTGCGAATCCAAACTCATCACCGCCTCGGCTCCTTAATTTGGACAATTTTACTTTCCTTTCATCTAGAAAGGAACTCCTCCGGCGCCACACACGTGCTATCATCCCTCCGTGTGCGGTAACTCTCCCCCGCGGTCTTACCCGTGCAGACGAGGGTGTGCTTAGGAGGATCCGGGTCGGGGTCGCCCTCACACCAGCCGTCACTCGGAAGTGGCCTCATTATCGTGATTTGTTTCCTTGGCGAGGGTGTCCGATATGTAAACACGAGGGCATTGAAGCCGAAATTCATCATTTACTGTGGGACTGCCCAGCTCTCAAGGCTTCAAGGATCCGGCACCTGATGGCAGTGGGTCTTTCACCAAGCAACCCTGCGTCATACATTGCCTGGACGCAGGGAGCGTACCATCGCTCTCTACTGGACTTCATCAAATCAGCTAACCTTTTTCCATTCATTTAATCTCTAATACATCATTCATCACACGTTCACCCATCATTGATGCCCTGGGGCAATAAATTTCGCTTTAAGAAAGTGCAAGAGCTATTTGGCTTTGCTCGTGACAGCGCGCGCCTAAAAAATTGCCAGTCGCAGGTGAAACCAGACGGCTGGACCAACAGCTGACCCCAAAGTATGCGAGGTAAGGCATGCGAAACGTTCGCTTTATAGAACAATTTCTGTTGTGGACGGAGGAATTATGCAAAACTTATCTTTGCATCCTCATAATTATTGAAATTAGCAGTCATCAAATGCATCTTCTCGCATTGATTTCATTGCGAACGAGAAGCTGTTTAATGGCTGTGTTTGGCGAATATGCAGATTGAAGAGAAGTTTATTTACTACGGGCCTGAAAGGGACTGGTATCTCTCGCAAAAACAAATGCACAGAACGGCGACTAATGTCGCCCAACCTAAACTAATGGCATGCTTTGGCGACTAGCGTCAACCTACTTATGCAAAAATGCACGTTGGCATATGAGACAGATACTGCGCCATTTCCTTCCCCCCCCCCAAAACCAATTATTATTATTATTATAAAATGCACAAATACAAAAACCATGAAAGTCCAAAAGAGTTCAAAAGAGGGTCCATACGCGCGGGGGAAAGCATGCGGGGCATGCACGCACAACACACCGCTCACAATCGCCGCACACAAAGAGCGCACGGCACACTCAGTATGACAGGAGCTGCACGGAGACGCGGCCCCGGCTTGTGTTGATGAACCGGGTGCTCCACCGGCGCAGGTATTCTTCCTCATCGAGGGTGACCCAGTCTAAGCACGCCTGTTCGAACAGGCGCGTTCTCACCCTCAGCAACAATGGGAACATGGCCCGCTGGGGTCGACCCTGCAAGGAAGCCACGCCTCTCTGCCGCCACAAAACAAACGCACCCAGAACGCAAACGCAAAGCAGAAGCTGCACAAACGACTCACGTGGCCGGGTGCGGTAGTTCAAGGTGGCAAAAAACATACGCGACATGAGCCGCCAAAACGTTCTAGCAACCACGCACTCAAACATGGCATGCTGTAGGGTTTCAGTGTTGCCACACTGAGGACACCGCGAAGAAGGGGCGATGCCCCACGCTGCGACACGGACTCCCGTGGGCAAGACCCTCCAGCCTCGCAGCCAGCCGAAGTCACGAACGTCTGGTGGAAGAGTGCTAGACGTCAAATCTCGCCACCGCACCCGCCTGCTCCGTTCGAGCTGCTTTGGTGTAGCCTCCTGGATAGCGAGGAGCTCCAAAACACGGGAGGCCTTGTCTTAGTGACGTCGACCTCGGGCAGAGCGGCTGTGAGAGACTCGGCCGCCCGACAGACATACCTAAAGAACCTCGGCTGCTGTTCGGCTGAAGGACCTGTTACTTGACCAAAAAAGAGGCGCCGCGACGTCCCAAGAAGGTAGGCGAGAAGTCCCCTCCCCGGGTAGTCGGTGACGTTGACCAGGTCGCGGACGCCTCGGACAGCTAGAACACTGCACATTGTGCGTAAATCGGGCAAGCTCAACCCGCCCATGCGCGCGGGAAGGCGGAGGAGCGCGCGAGCGACGGTCTCCGTCTTTCCCGCCCAGAAAAAAGCGTCACAAAGTGTGGCCAAACGACGCGTGAATGTGCGCGCAGGACAGGCGACGCGAGCTGCGTAGAAGAGTGGCGCGCACACAGATGATCTAATTATAAAAGCGCGCTCAGACAGCGACAAGCGAAAACGCGCTGCCACTGCGAGACGTCGCTCTGCGGTCGTTCTTAACTGCGACCACGACTCGTGAGCTACCTCTCCTGAGGAAAGGAACACGACGCCAAGAACCTTAACCGCCGAGACCCACTATACGTCGCCCAGCAAGTCTGACGTAAAAGCGCCAAAGCGCAGAGCTTTGCTCTTGCCCCTGTTAAGCAGGGCGCCGGACAGCTCGCTGTAACACGCAAAAAGCCGTAAGAACGCTGCGTAGCTGTCCTCGTCCCGTAAAAACAGGGACACGTCGTCAGTGTACGCGGACACCTTCACCTGACCTTGACCAGGCAAAGGGAACCCGCGCACCGATGGACACTCCGCTACGTGGCGCAGGAGTGGGTCTAAACACAATACGAATAGCAAAGGCGACATGGGACAACCCTGTCGTATGCCGCGCTCGATATTGAAGCGGTCGCTCAACGAGCCGCTAAAAAGCAACCGAGCTGTAAGGCCGGAATACAGCCGCGCTAACCGCGCCACGAACTCGGGCGGAAAGCCGAAAGCCCCGAGAACTCCAAAAAGGTAGCGGTGCTCGACTCGGTCGAAGGCTTTAGCCTGATCAAGTGAGACGAAACAACCCGGTATTCCCGTTCTCGAGGTGAACGTGAACAAGTCACGCGTTAGTGCGAGAGACGAGAAGACCGATCGTCCGGGCACACTGCATGTCTGTGCAGGGCTTATGAGCTCCGCTAAAACCGTACTCATCCTTTTAGCCAGCAGTGACGCCACAAGCTTGTAATCTGCAGCGGTGGCAGCATAGAAATCGTATCGCCTGCTGATTCCAGAAATTGTTACAGGTACTACGTCGTCAACGATAACAGGACCACTGCCCCGTCACCGCAGTATGCCGGTCTGCTACGCCCACTGACTGGCTCCCGGAAACCTCGGGTCGTTACGGCACCGAAAGGCAGCTACAAAAGCGACCCACCAGCGTCGACTACCGCATTCACTCTGCAGCGGTGGCAGCATAGAAATCTTATCGCCTGCTGATTCCAGAAATTCTTACAGGTACTACGTCGTCAACGATAACAGGACCACTGCCCCGTCACCGCAGTATGCCGGTCTGCTACGCCCACTGACTGGCTCCCGGAAACTTCGGGTCGTTACGTCACCGAAAGGCAGCTACAAAAGGGACCCACCAGCGTCGACTACCGCATTCACTCTGCAGCGGTGGCAGCATAGAAATCGTATCGCCTGCTGATTCCAGAAATTGTTACAGGTTAATTTTCATTTTTCATTCAGTTTTTTTTTGGCTGCCACTGCTGCTGAGTGAAGGGTGTTTTTGTTTTGTTTGTTTTGCACGATGGATACTTGTTTCTCATGTAAAGTTTCACTGACTGATGACAAGGTTTTCCTAACATGTGCTGAATGTAAATCTTGTTACCACATTGGCACCTGCTCTGGTGTTGCCGAAAATGCCTACAAGAAAATGTCGCAGGCCACGAAGAAAGCTTGGAAATGTCCAACCTGTAAAGCGACAAAAGCTCGTTGCAGCAGCTTAACATCAGATAACACTGAGGCAACAGTAGACCTTGCTCAAGAAATTGCAGAGATTCGCCGCATGCTTGCAGAAGTTCTCACAATCAAAGAGAAACTAGAAACGCTCGAGACTATAAAAATAACTGTGGATGACATTGAGAAATCCGTAGAATTGATGTCAACAAAATATGATGAAGTCATAGCACGTATGAAAAAACAAAGTGCAGACATCCGATCTTGGAAAGCGTGTGGAAAAGCTCGAGACAAAGTTAAAAGAAGGAGAAATCAAACAGCTAAAAAGGGAAGTCAACAACCTTGAACAATATTCAAGGCGACAAAACCTTGAAATCCACGGTTTACAGAAGCATAACAGCGAAAACCTTCTAGAAAAACTGAACCTTTTGGCTAATGATCTCGACCTTCCGCCGCTTTCCGAGTCCGATGTAGAAGCAATACACCGCCTTCCTACAAGAAAGGATGAAAATAATGTTGACACGGTAGCTCCAGTGCTTGTACGTTTTGCTTCACGCGTTGTCAGGGGCAAATGGCTTGCAAAAAAGAAAGAACTGAGGGATGCAGATTCGAAAATCTTTTTGAATGAAAACCTGACAACCTATAACAAAAAGCTACTGTGGCTCATGAAAATTAAAGCTACCGAAAAGGAATACAAGTTTGCCTGGGTGAAAAATGGAAAACTGTTCGTGCGGCGCAACGCGCGCGATAAGATTATCAACATTACAACCATTGAAGACTTGGAACTGATACGATAACCCATGACCAAAATGCACTCAACAGATGGCCATTTAGAAATGATGGCTTGCTTTTCAGATCTAGATCATCCTCCAACTTTAGGCTATCACAGCATAGATTCTTTCAGGCGTTGCAACGCTCAGAATAGCTCTAGTTTTTCCTTGTTTCATTTAAACGCTCGAAGTCTAAGAAATAAGAAAGAACCTGTTGATTTACTTTTAGAAACTTTGCGTCATGAATTTGATATCTTGGCATTTACCGAAACCTGGTTCTCAAATGAACAGGACGTCATTAATTTTGAAGGTTACAAATCTACATCAGTATTTCGAACCAAGAAACGTGGCGGAGGCGTTACGATATACATAAAAAAAAATCTTAACTTTAATGTTATCACAGAATATACTGCTATAAATTCTAGTTATGAAACGATCGTGATAGGATGTGTCAACACAATTTTTGTTATCATGTACCGGCCTCCTAATGGAACCGTAGATGTGTTTTTGGATTTTCTTGAAAATGTGCTAGAATACTGTGCAGACATTGGCAAGCATGTTGTTTTATGTGGAGACTTAAATATTGATTTTGCCTCTCCTCAGCCTAACAAACAAAAGCTTGAGGATATCCTCCTTTGCTTCGGATGTGAAAACCTGATTCATGTACCGACTAGAGTAACAGAAATATCTGCGTCCTCACTGAACCTGTGTTTTACAAATTATGATATAAATGACCTAGAAGCTGGAATATTATCATATGAAATAAGTGATCACCTACCAATATTTTTATTTCTGAACCACATTAAAACTAGGGAACCTCAAAATACCACCTCTAAAACCATAAAATATAGGAATTTTTGTGCAGAAAAGGTAATACTTTTTCAGAACTTACTAGCAGAAACAAGATGGGAACAAGTATATTCTTAAGCCGATCCTGTTCTAGCGTATGATATCTTTGTCAGCGAAGTTAAAAAGCAATACGAACTTGCATTTCCTGTCGATGAATTTCGAAAAATAAAAAAGGCAAGGAAACCCTGGATAAACGCTGCTCTTGTTAGAAGAATAAAGAAACGTGACAAGATGTTCGCACTATTTATCAAAACCAGGGATCCAAACACTCTTACTCAGTTCAAAAAATTCAGAAATAAACTTAATTCTGATATCAAACGTTCGCGAGCCATGTATTACGAAAACAAATTCACTGAGATTTATAACAATCCCAAAAAAGTTTGGACCACCGTAAATAATCTGATGTCTAAGGGTGAGAGAAGGGACCTTACCGAATTGACAATTGAAGGTGTGTCCTACACAGGGACCCCGCTGGCAAACAAACTTAATGATCACTTTTTAGCTGCTGGGGCTCCCAATCCCAACATAGACAATAATATTCAGCATAAAACATACCTGAAATCAATATTCAGGGACTCGATTTTCCTGGTTCCTACAACTTCAGAAGAAATTTGTGCCATTATACGACAGCTAAGTAATAATAAATCTTCTGGAATAGATGAACTCAGGGTCCAACCCATAAAATCAGTAGCACAGCATATCAGCAGTCCGCTTTCTCACATATGTAATTTAATCCTTTCTACTGGGGTTTTCCCTCATGAGCTAAAGATTGCGAAAGTGTCAGTAATTTTTAAAGGGGGAAACAAAAAGGACTTAAATAATTACCGACCAATATCGGTTTTGCCAGTCTTTTCAAAAATTATGGAGCAGATTATTTACATTCGCTTATTAAATTTTTGTAAACAAGAAGGTATAATTGTAGAACAACAATATGGCTTTCAGAAAGACAAGTCCACTGAAAAAGCGTTACTTAATACTAAAGATAAAATAATAAGAAACTTTGAGCAAAAATATCATACAATAGGACTTTTCCTTGACTTCAAGAAAGTGTTTGATTCCATCAAAAACAATATATTGTTGCAAAAGTTATACAACTATGGAATCAGAGGAATTGCATTTGACTTAATAAAAAGCTACTTAGATAGTCGACAACAATACGTGCAGATAAACCAGGCAAAATCAAGTCTGGGTACAATAAAATACGGGGTCCCACAAGGCTCCATCTTAGGGCCCTTACTGTTTTTGTTTTATATTAATGACATTATCGATATTCCACTCACTCCAGATATAATCCTGTATGCAGACGATACTAATGTATTTTTTTCTGGAACAGACTTAGAAATGCTTGAAAGGCAAACAAACAGCTGGCTAAACAACCTATCACAATGGCTTAACATTAATCAATTAACCTTGTACACTAATAAAACAAAGCACATGATTTTCCGTCCCAGAAATAAAGCCATCAATAGAGAACCTATTATACAATTTCGTGGGGAACACCTAGAACGAGTAAACTCTCACAAATTTCTGGGGGTTATTTTTCAAGAAAATTTGAGCTGGTCTCTGCACATAGAAAAAATACGAAAAGATATTTTCCAGATCAATCGGAATTATCTTCAAAGTAAAGAACTTACTACCAATGTGGTTAAAAAAAGCAGTTGTATTATAGTCTAGTTTTTTCTCGTTTGCAATATTGTATTCTTGTATGGGGAACTACGATAAAAGCAAACATGGAAAACCTGCTTATACTACAAAAACGAGTCATACGATTAATAGAAAACTCTCCATATAGAGCCCCCTCAGCCCCACTTTTCGAAAAACATCAGGTATTAACTATCACGAATATCATGAACAAAAGAGTAGCTTTGAAAATATATGATCAAATAAAAATGGACTCGGCTGGGTTCTCGCAAACTTTCTTCTTTAGAGACCACTACCATAACCTTCGGCATATGACCTGTAGAAAAGAACTAGTGCGTACGAACTACGGTACACAAACGCTAAAATATCGAATCGCTGATCTTCTAAATAAGTACCCGGGTATTATAGAAACCATTCACAACAGTCGTTCCACGAAAGCATTTAGCAAAAAGTTAACCCATTTCTTTTTGTGACATAGCAATGGCTTACGTTTTCTGCACATATCTGCCCTATATTAAAAAAAAGAAAAATCCATGTTTTTATTAGAAAAGAAAACCTTACTTTGGCCGGCCTAGTTAAGCTCTTCTTTCCTTTTGTTATATTCAATCACACCGATATTTGTATTTTATGTGCACTTTTGTGCAACAATGTTGACTCGCGAATATACTTTTTACAGCATTTCTTAATTGTGTACCTTAAATGAATATGTACTGTTTTTGTTCTTGTTTTTTTTCTTTTTCGATGTTTTCGTGTATAATGTTATAAGCAATGTCTCTTTGGTGTTATGATCTGTTTTTCTTTGGTTAAACCTGCCCACTGCTCAGTTGTAGAGTGTAAAGGGGGCGGACGCTTCGTCAGGCAACTTTTGATTGCCTTTTTGTTCGCCTCCTCGGCAACCAAGTGTTGTTGAAATAAATCTGAATCTGAATCTGAATTAAGCTATGAGATCGGGCGCCACGCCTGCGGGTCAGATGGGCTCCCGCCAGGCTTAAGGATGGGCACAATACGGCTCTATCTGAAGGACTCCGGCCTCTCGCCGTCCCTGATGAAGGCGTTCACCATTTGGAGAAGGTGTTTCTCCAGAACAGTGTAAAACCGCGCATAAAAGCTGATGGGAATGCTGTCAGGGCCTGGAGCTGAGGCAGCGTTCATGCCTTTAACTGTGGCAAAGAGTTCCTCTGAGCTCACCGGAGCGCTGAGCTGTGTGCAGACATCGCTCGGCACTTGCGGCAGCTGGCCGAAAAAACTGCGTAAAGCGACCGCGAAGGAGGCGGCGTCCCACCGTCCGGCCTCAGAAACAAACAGCTGTGAGAAGTGATGCCTAAAAACGGCAGAGATGACAGCCGCGCTGCTGCTCCTAGAACCGTCCTGCAAAACGACCTCCTCCACGCGAACCTGTCGTGTCTCATCAAGACTACCTGCGCGCACCTGCCGCAGCACTGTTGGATCAGACACAGGTCTACCCTGCACTAGTGCCTGACTTGCGGCTCGCGAGGACTGGCGTAGTAGCATGTGGTAGCGCGCTTTTAAAAGGGCGAGGTAATCGTGCATGGCAAAGGTAAGCGGCGCGCCACGCTGCACGATGCGAATACGGGCAAGGGTGGTGTCTATCTCCTCCGAGATACGCCTCTTGCGCTGGCGCCCTTCGCTAACTAAAAGGGCCCGCCATGTCGATTTGAGGTCATCCCAGGTGTTGGCACTTGCAACGCCTCCAACCGGGCCTCCCAACGCCTGTTCAGCAGAAGTCACGCTCGACCAATCTGTCAGCAGACATGGATCCATACGCCACGCGTCGACACGGGGGGCGCCACTGCCCATGTCCAGTACTGCTGACAGAGGTCGATGGTTGATAATACGTGGGGTGCCCGGGGGAAACGCGAGCACGTCACGCGATACTACACAACAATCCAAATCGCGTGGAAACAGGAATTTGTCAAGACAACTAGCCGACCTGCCCCTCTCCCACGTAGCACCAAAACTGTCACCATGTAGTTTTACCCACGCGTCAGTCAAATAAAATTGAATACAAATATCCCGCAGTGATCGTGCCCCGGCGTAGGGTCGCCCCTGGCCTGGACCGCGAACATCACGAACGGGATCTAAAACACAATTGAAATCTCCGACTTGAAAACAAGGATAACAGTCTAACAAAAAAGAATCTAACAAATTAAAGAAACTAGACGAATAAGAACGGCGGGTTGGTGCGTAGACCACTACCGCCCTGACATGCCTGCTAATCAAATAAAAATCCGCCGCAAGTGTGCGACCGTGTATGCCGTAAATGCAGTGCGCGCCAGAGCGAATAGAGCTGTTAACAAAAACCGCACCAACACCGCACGAAGCAGAAGTAGTTAACGAAAAAAAAAGCATGAACACAAAACCTGGACTTAAAATCGGAGACTTCGCGTGGGTAACGTAGGTTAGTTTCCTGTAAAAACAGGATGCCGGCACCCTGCGCTCGGGCGAAGTGCATCACCTCTCTCTGCTTGTCCGGCGACCTAAATCCCTGAACATTCAGGGAGAGAAGGTGCACCAACGCCATGATGGTGATACAGAGCGTCGACGGTGAGAGTACTCCTTTAGGGAGCCCCGCCAAGAGCGGAGCTTGGGGCAGACTTTTTTGCCTGGGGCGAGACAGCGCCATCGGAATTATCATCCGCGTCCCTCGCGTGCTTCCCCGCTAGCTTTCCTGTGTCCATTTCGGCCAGTGCTCGTAGATCGAGCGGCTGGCTGACCGTCACGTTGTGACTCAGCGCCCCACTCGACGCCGCCAGAGTAGCGACCAGTGTTGGCGACAAGCCACCACCGGCTGGTTGCGTCTCCTTTCCCTTGTGCTGGGGGCGGGGCGCATGGCAGGGCAGGCCTTGGTGTACCGAGGTGGAGAAGGCTTGGCGCTGCTCGCAGGTCAGGTCCCCCGTCAGACGCAACACTGAACCGCTCACGGACGGCCCGTCCTGATCCGTCAGGGACGAGGTGGACTCAGAGTCCTTGCTCGACTCGTCCTCCGAGCCGAAAGATGCGAGCGGCTCCGGCGAGAGGGCGCCCGTTGCATCGGAGACGGCGGCCGGGGACGAGGGGGAGTGAAAGGAGAAAAGCTCCGAGAAGCTCTCTGGCGGTGCGTCAACGGTGTGGTCCACGCAGGTCCACGCAACTGCAGCTCGAAATAAGTAATCCTGATTGCCGGAAAAGTAATCAAAATGTAGAGTATCCGGGTCAAGAGATTGCAGTTGAATATGCTACGCAAGTTGTAAGATGTTATTATAAAGGAATACAGCGCAAATTGAACGCTACAGAAGAGAACGAACACGCATGAGTGCACCGACTGTTCATAAGGCGCCGACTTCCTCGGCAGATTGGCTGCGAAAGATAGTATAATTTAAAGCAACTACCTCTTATCCACTGTTTAAACGATCTCTGGTACCATTCTGTCTCGGTAGAATAACAATGTACTGAATTTCAAGCGGTAGCTGCGGTTTTCTCTTCGAAACGGCTCGCCGCCGCATTGCGCTCAAGGCAGCCGAACGGGAGAGTTGGACCCAACATGCCCCCGCCGAGAGCGCTGTCTTCACCCCGAATGCGGCGCTGGCTTATTAAGGCACCCTAAACACCCTGAGATCAAAGCACCATCTGTTCCTGCAACTGCATTGAAAACAGCGCATCTCGAATTGAGACTTGAAGTGCTATCTTCAATAGCATTGTAGAAACAAATTCCGCGGGCCAATAATGACGTCACCGTCCAATATGGTGGATAGAGATGAAACAATGCCTCCTGAAGAACATGCCTGAAGCGTCTCCTCGATTTTAATGGGCCCCGAGATCGCCTCGACATTGCGCAGCAGAGGCCGCTGGCAGCGCTAAAGGATAACCCTTAATTTTGGTTGCAGTGACTGGCAGACTATGATGCACGGTGTCCGATCATGTTGTTTCATCCGTTTTCCGGGCTTTGAGCAACAACTTGTATTTTGTTAATGAAAAACAATTTGTTTTTGAATGTCTCAGAGTGCAGCAAATGGTTGAGAAGTCTGAGCTGGCTTCCACATAGTACTGAAAGCGGATCATCAGTTTCGATTTCAAAATCTGCATGGGTGCTGCGCACGCCGTTCTATCATGCCGTTAGGACCTTTTGTCTGCTGCATAATCAGTAACTTTTGGACGGTTTACAACAAAATGAACATGTTCGAAGCATCCATGTTGCAACAAGTGCTTGAAGCGGCTAGAAATGCCGCAAAATAAGTATTTACACTGCACTATGCATGGTTGTATTGTATTGCTGCCAATGGCAAGAAATCAACTATTTCGGAGAAGCAAAAAGGGAAAATAATCCATGAGATAGAATAAGGACAGGAGGAAGTCCGGAATTACCTGAGCTCTCAACTATAACCGGGTGACACGTGGGAAAGGAGGACTTCATGGCGCTCATTGGATGGAAGCAGAAGACGTCATGGTAACCTGCCTGGGGAGTCGTTGGCCCACAGGGGGACCATTCCTAATATCTGATGTTCTTAAAATTTTGCGAAGCGCGCGTCTGTTACAATCTTGCTGCGAAGCATTGCGAGAGATGTTTCGATCGGGTGAAGCAGACCTTGGAGGGCCCAGCCTGCGCTGTTTCTGGTCATTTTTCCGACCAGCTTTCGCCGAACGGTACCTCCTTAAATAACGTTGACAAATTTCAAATGAACCCATTCCCCGATTCTCTATTCTTTCCGCAAGAAACACAGCTCACAAGGCTCCCGTGTGATGCACACGCACACAGTGACTTTGGAGTAACTCACCAGGCCTGACTGACCGGATTTCTTATAATGACAAGCACGTGCGTTGATGAAACGACAAATGGAACAAGGGGAGTATCAGACGTGAGGAGCGACCTGTGAATATTTAAAAAGAAATTTGCGCTTGAAGGCACAGACACGTGCGCACCTACAAGGAAAAATGGCATGCGTCGGTGCGTTGAAGGCTGCGGAAATCGTTTCTTACTGCAGTTTCAAAAATTTTCGAGAAAGATGTTTCTTGTTGTACATCTTCGCAACTGCGTTCTTGTCTGTTTTGTCAAGTGCATGGTTTGTTAGCAACAGTTTGATGAAGTTCTTGCATATAATATGCAGCAGTGCTTGCCTTTTGCCGCTATCCTTGCTCTCATAGGCTGGGACAGGCAAACCCACGATTTTATTCACACTAGTTGTAGAGCAAGCATGTGTCCAGTGGCCTTTGAAGATCGTTCGGTTTTTGAGCGTGATATTGACGAACATCTTGAGGCCATGTAACACTCTTTGGAGCGCTGACGTCGGGCAAAAGAGTCCACCCCTGTCTTAATGGGCCGTCAAACTGACCACAGTAGCATTTGCTTGGCTGGAAATGCAAGCTACAAACTTCAGAATAATTTGATGTTGTGCTTGGCTGCCAGTTTTTCCTCTAGTTACCTTGAGCCGTCTTTCCCGGAGTTGTAAGTCGGCAGGAATTCCATCGAACGAAACGCCGTTCTTCTTGTTTCGCTCACTGGACATGCAAAACGGAACGCAACAGCAACGCATTTTCGCTCGCTACTCTCTCCAGCAACTGCAGTCATCTACGCGTTACTTGCCAAACGGTAACACTGAACACAACAGACTAATAATATAAAAAACAGCGCACCAGAAGGCATACTTTTTGATGCAAAGGCAGTCACGAGAAAATTCTGTGCTGCCTGCTTGTTGTCTGCTAGAGGGTCATTTGACAGCGCTGCCATAGGCGGACGCGCGCTCTACGGTGGGCAGAAAAACCCCTGACGCTTCAGGCAAGTTCTTCAGGAGGCATTGGGTGGAACTATGCCAGTAGGACGTCAGGAGACAAAATTGCGGTGTAGTTTCGTTTTCTCGAATCTAAGATGGCGGCCATTAAAATTCGTTGTGCCGTCCCATCCCTTTTCCCCCAATAACCAAATAACATCCTAAAGCAGGTAACAAAACTGTTCCGTTACGGGACCGCTACACAGGTATGCGTTCGTTCCGCACTATATACTCAGAAAACACCGGGCACCAATCCGGGGATAGTCCTATACCGAATTTGGTAGGCAAACAAAACTCTATGGGTTGTGGTATAGAAATAAAACCACAATTAAATAATAGGTAAATATTCTATACATGCAATTACAAATTGAAGCGTTACCATATCGCACCGCAAAACGAATTCTAGGCCAACCTTGACCCTCTAAATGAAGCAAATTCCATTTGGGACGTATCTTGAGGGGGTGCGACTCCACATTGGGTAGACGTGCATTGTAATTTTTCTTATAGATGGCGCTAGGCGGCGATCGTTCCGCTAGGCGGCATGCGTGCACGCGTAGCCGAGCATGGTGGTAATCCACACCGTTTCAAAGGGTGTTTATTACATTCCGTTTCTCAAGACAAGCGGTGCGTTCTTCTTCGCTTTCTTCATCTAGTAAACCAACCAGCTAACGCTCGTTACTTCAACGTCTTCCAGACGGTGGCGGCTTTTTTTTTTCCAGGAACCTAAATCATATTCAGCGCAACAAACTTCAATCTTAATAAGAGAATTTCTTGCGAGTCAAATCACAGTGGTGGCGAAAGGGTAAAGAGAGGCTAGGAGTCTAAACCATTTCTAAGCCTTTGCATCCAGCATCTTTTTTAGAACCTTGTGTCAATTTATGAATGCACCAGTAAGCGATGTCACCCTAGGGGACATAACCCAACATTCTATGGACGCCAGTCTGGCGGAGGAAAATCAGTTATTGGCAAGCAAGTAAGACGCCGAGATACATAAAAGGGTCCGTGAAAATTATCGCGCCATAAAAGGTACCAATATGCACCAGTAATTTTATTGTGAACAATGCATACTTAAAGGCCGCAAGATATGAATGCTTTTCATCACCGTTTATTTACACGAGTGTGCTTTTCTTTCAGTGCCTACCCTCCTTCTCCCCGCTCAGTTTGTCAAATATCACTCTGAACAATTCGATGTAAGCGAAACAAAAAAGGCAACCGGACTCCAACTCTCAGCCATACATTAAAATAGCCGAGTGTAATGAAGGTAGCTTGTATTCCAGAGGACGACCGCAAAGAAACCTTGCACAAGCGGTCTCACAACTCTTATCGAAAGCATAACCTTTGGTGTTGGCACACGACTCTTGCTGCGATGCCTCAGTTCTCTACCGCAGCGCTACGGTGGCAATAACTGCAGCGGTCCGGCTGCTCCCTCTGGAAACGCCGAGGAGTTTCGTAATCAAAGTAACTATGTAAACATTGGTCTTTGCAGCAATTTAGAAGTTCCTCAATGGCATAGCCGCAGTAAGCAGTCGATAGTACTTTTTCTGCCGTGATGTGAAGCTTTATGCTAGACTCGCCACGCGAGGGAAACGAAGAAGTCTTGTTTTCGCCGGTCACAAGCTTCGTATTTCCGCGTAGCAAGAATCGTGAGTAAGACAACAGCATTCCAAAAACCTTGGGGCAGTGTCATGGTGACGGTGGAAACGCTTCCCATAGAAAGCTTGAGCTCTTAAACAAAATTAAGCACGCGGACAAGGACGCTAACTAAAACTTCTGTGGCCAGGCATCGTTCGTGAAGATCTATTTGTCGTCTGTAATATTGGCCTTCTTTTAGCGTGCCAGTGCTCATCGGGGCATCATCAAGTAACTATGCAAGACACGTCAACTCGGCGATGCGTAGACATGAATGAATGAATGAATTAATAAATAATTAATTAATTTGTGTTTCACAGCCCAAGAAGAACTTGAGAGAGCGTAACGCGCAGTGAAGTACAAGGGGCAGTTTTGGCAGAAATGTAGCATGACGTCCGCAGAACCTCCAGTGCTAAGGGGATTAGGTAACTGGTTGCCACAATTAACACGACTAAAGTAAAACTCGTTGGCGCCGTCTATGTAACGTAGGTCCACTCGGCAATGCGAAATACTTTTTTCTTGATAATGACATGGACAAACGACCAAGAAGTCCAATGCCATGAGATGGAGGTGGCCAGAGGCGAAGACGAAGATCTCTCTTCTCGGTGCCGCCTTTGGCTCTAGTGAATACCTGTATGTTCGTATGCGCCAGCAACGTCTTAGGCCTTCCTTCCTTCCTGTACGTTGGCTGTAGTCACCATCATCATCAGTCTGACAACACCCACTGCAGGGCAAAGGCCTCTCCCATGTCTCGCCAATTAAGGTTCTCCCTGGCTGTAGTAAATACCTGTAAATATATTCTGCGCTGAACAATATTAGAGTGCTTTGGAGAGTGCGTAAGCCAAGTATATGATAACTAACAATTTGGAAGAAATGTAGAACTTGTGCTGAACCCCCGGTAATTTAGTCAAATTAAAATAACATCGGTAACCAACATCCTAGTGGGTGGTGGTGGTAAAAATGCTTTATTGACAATAATAGTAGGTCTTGACGGGCAGGGTCCTTTTTCTAGAAATCCGTTGGCGAAGGCTGCTGTCCTGGCTCTTGTGAAATCGGTTTTTTGAGGGAAGAAAATGATGCAGTCATTGTCTCACACCTCGGTGCACACCCGATCGGCATCGTAAGGGACGAAAAGTAGGTTGGAGTGAAAGAAGAAAGAGAGAAAGAGCGGCCACAGTGGAGGGCTCCGCAATAACTTAGACCACCTGGGTATCATTACCGTGGTCTGACATCGCACAGCAAATGGGCGCTGTTGCGTATGGAAAATTGAAAATTGGTTTTTGGGGAAACGAAATGGCGCAGTATCTGTCTCACATCTCGGTGGAGACCTGAACCACGCCGCAAGAGAAGGGATAAAGGAGGGAACGAAAGTAGGAAGAAAGTGGCGCCTTAGTGGAATGCTCCGGAATAATTTCGACCACCCGGGGATTTTTAACGTGCACTGACCGCACAGCACAAGGGCGCGCAAGCGTTTTGCCTCCATCGAAACGCGGCTGGGGCAGTCGGGTTCAAACCCGGCTACTCCGGATCAGTAGCCGGGCGCCCTAACCACGGAGCCACCGCGGCGGGTCGGAAATAATTGTTTAGGAGGTGAGATAAGATGCAGCCAATGCGATAGCGACCCCCTCTGCGTGTGTTATGTCACGAGCTCGGAAAGTAAGGCATCTCACTGCGGTTCAGGCGTCCACCAAGATATGTAAGGCAGCTAGTTACTGCGCCATTTCCTTTTCTCAGAAAACACTTTAACCTGGACTGAGGGAAATTATTTTAATGTGGACGAGCTCGACAGAGAAGACTCCTGGGCCAGTTTCTTTCCTCAATAATCAATCTTCTTTTTTTCCGGCACGCGAGGGGCCTCTCGGAACGTTGAGCAGGGATGGATACCGTACCTAGTCCACCGCCTTCTCCAAAACAGCATGTACTCCGGGGACCTCATTCACCGGAAAATCGTTTGGGTTTCTGTTCGCGTGGCACTTCAGGAAAAGGTGGGAGCGCCTTTCCCTCCAACCTCGACGATCAGGAACTCGAATTCACTCCGGCTTACTCTTACAAAGGCATTGTTTTAGTCGATCATTCTGGCCACGGCCTTTATCTCCGACCGTGTAAAGGCCTCTCAAAGGCGAATGAGCGGCTTCTGCTACGCCTGTATTTAAAAGTCCAGCTTGCTCGGGCAAGCATTTTGAGAACTGGAATCTTGTAAGACACTGTCAAGAAAATATTGAAGGGAATGATTCATTATTCTGATATGTGGCAAAATCTTTCTTTTAAAGTGTTTCCAGCGATCACATCGAAGAGTTAAGACTAGCTTAGAAAACGAATAGGGAACGCTCTTCACGATAGCAAAAACGTGAATAGAAAATAAATATAACTGCCGTCGGGTGATCGGCTGATATATTGATTGTTATAACCAAATATTCAATTAAGTGAAAGAATGACGTACATAAACTGTTTAACCCGCTCAAAAATGGTTTTGTCCAGAATTGCTGGGTATGAATCCTTTGCTGTAACCGGCAGCTCTCAAACACTTCTATCGTTCTTTCTCGGGCAGGTGTCCTCTTTGTGCGGATGTCTTCAGGCATCTACCACATTGTGTGGGCCTGCCCAAAGAACCCTGCTATCCATCCTCACCACAACCCCACCCGGCAGGACTGGGAGGCGACCATGCTCTCTTGCTCTTGCCTAAAAGGCCCTGGTTTAACGCTACCGGGCAGCGGACGACACCATTGGGGTCCCGTACTAGAGACACCACCTAGTGCTTGTTAAGACCGGCCCCTTAAGAGTCGGTCAATATCATCCCTCCTTGTACACACTCCTTTCTAGCCAATAAAATTATTTCACTACCAATACCAGACACTTTCCCGCCCCACTCGGTCAAGGTGTGCGAGGTCACAAAGGGGCAGGCAGCACACATGGGACGCCTCCTTTTCTCCTCTCCACAAAGCGGCGATGGCTACGGAGTAGTCCCTGGAATGATCTAGTTACTCTACGACCGAGCTCGCGGCGGCGTGCACATGCGCAGTGTAGCAATTATACTTTCCTCCTTCTCCTAACGGTGGCGCGCCGCAATTGCTGGGATGCCGCTACCCTCCTCCTCTCTGCCGCGCGCGCGGCATGCGTGACTACCCTCTCCACTCCTCTCCGCAGCAGCAGGCATATGTGGTGCACGTGATTAGAAAGAAATGTGGCTCTTTAGAGTTCGAATTGCGGAGCCAAAGTCATAAGCTGAAGCTAGCCGGAGGGGTTCATGAGAGCAGCAGAGGTGTAAGCTTAAAAATAAACCCCTGACATTAACGCCGTGGGGCGTCACAATTCTCCCACACTTTGGCTCGACGAAGAGTACTAAACAATTGAACGAAGTAACATACTCGACCAATAGTATAACGGAGCCGTCAGCACAGTGGCTCCAACCGCTTGCTCATCTATTAACCGCATAAAGGTGTGACGCCTTTGCTTGCACAAACAGCGAAATATTCCCAGAATTGAAAAAGAAGGCTTCCGCTCCCCTAAGATTTAAGCTAATCTGAAGATGTTGCGCCAAATTGCTAATCTGAATAAAAATATTTGCGGAGAGTAAAGTGCAAAACTATCCTGTGGTTCGCACCGATGACATATGCACCTTCAGTAGAGCGGAAATGACGCAGAAACTGTCCCACATATCTCGGTGGACACCTGAACCGCGCCGTAAGCGAATGTTGATAAAGGAAGGACTGAAAGAAGAAAGCAAGAAAGTGGTGCCGTAGTGGAGGGCTAGTGAACAATTTAGACCACCTGGGGATCTATAACGTGCACTGACATCGCGCAGCACAGGGGCGCCTTTTGCGTTGCGCTTCAAATCGAAACTCGGCCGCCGCCGTTGGGTTCGAACCCGGGTACTCACTAAAGTGATCCTGCAATGAATAAATGTGCGGTGGATTATTTTAGAGCACGGAGAGGTTTACTATATTTTGGTAGTACTATTAGTTTTATTGAGCCCACCACGGCTGGCCTCGAGGAGAGCGCGTTTAGAAAAAAAGCGCGAGCTGCCCTCTCGACCGGCCGTGAGCCCGGAAACTAAATTGTAAAAATTGTTACAGACGGCCAGATAAACGTGCACAAAATAAATGACAAATTATTTTTTCCTTGATCAGCAGAAACAAGCGGGAGGCAAGGAAGGGCAACAATTCTGAGCAGACACTCGCCGCGGTGGATCAGTGGTAAGGGCGCTCGCCTACTGAGGCAGAGTACCCGGGCTCTAATCCTACCGCGGTGGTTAGAAGATCGCCGTGTGCTGTGCGATGTCTTTATCCCTTCCCTTACGGCGAGGTTCTGGTGTCCACCAAGATAAGTGAGACAGGGAGCCCTGGCGGCAATCGATGCCAGCTTGCGCGGCCTTGGTCTGTCGCTGAGCGTGGACAAATCGGTGGCCATGGCCTGCGTTTAGCGCTCGGGCGGGCACCTTGCGCCACTGTCACTGGACGGGACTCCGATTCCTTGACGTAAATCGTTGCGGTACCTTCGCCTGGACATCGACTGGCGCCTTTCCTTCCGCCCCGCGGATACTAAGGCCTTTCTGCAGATGAAGAGGATCACTGCCGCCGTGCACAAGCTCATCGCTCGAGGCCAGGACATCTCCCAGCAAGCCGCGCTGCGGCTATACAATGCCGCAGCTTTGCGGGCGGTGCTCTATGCGCTGCCACTCGTCACGGTGCTCAAACCGTGCTGGAAGAAACTCGAGCTACAGCCCTGCAAGTCCTTGCGCGTGTGCCTAGGCCTGCTCAAAAACTCTCAGTGCGCCGCAACGATGGCCGAGGCAGGAGCGTGGCCACTTGAGCTCCAAGCAGCGCGCAGGGCACTGAATCACATCGACCGGCTTCACCGCGCACCGGACGGCGGCTCGCTGCTGCAGCGTATGCGCTCGCACCCGCGCTCACGAATGGGCGCGGCGCTGCTCGAGTATGAGCAATTGACACAAGGCCCACCCCCCTACGGCTCCTGCGCGCCCTGTCCTGCTGCCTCGGAGTCACACCGAGAGATCGTCGGCATTGCGGGAAAGCGGAGCACACCCCTCTGTGCTGTGCAGCAGCTGGCTAGAGCCGCCATACACGAGGAGCTCCAGGACCATCTCCTCGTGTACACCGACGGCTCAGTGGCCCGCGACAGCTGCTCCCTTGCAGCGGCGGCTACCATGCCCGCCCTGCGACTGCACAGCCAGCAACACGCAACCTTCCCGGGTTCCTCCAACACGGCGGAGTTGATGGGCATCCGGCTCGGGCTGGACCTGCTGCTCAGCCTCGGCCCACAGCCGCCCATGAGTGCTCTGCTTTGCGACTCCCGCGCCGCCCTCAGCCGCCTGCAATCTAACGGCCGCGGTACCCCACTAGTGCGGGAAATTCGCTCGCGCATCGAGCGCCTCGCGCAGAGAGGATGTGCCGTGCGTGCACAGTGGGTGCCCGGTCACTGCGGCATCACCGGCAACTGCTGCACACCAACTATCTGCCAGCGATCTGCCCCTTGCGCTGGAGGACGTGCGTGCGGCCATCCACGACCATTTCCGAAAGCAGCACCCCGACCCACGCATCGCAGGTGGTGAGCGCATCGACAGTATCACCGGCTGTCGCGCACTTACACGGTTACAACGTGCAATGATCCGCCGCGCGCGCATTGGCTGCGTGTGGCTTGGGGAACGACGGGTGCGTCACGGATTCGCGACGAGTGATGTGTGTGACGGATGCGGTGCAGTGGAAACACTAGAACACCTGCTCCTTCACTGTGCCTCATTCGTCAACGCTCGTCTCGATATGCTCGCGGCCTATAGGGCGCAGCGCATACTACCAGACTCCAACAATACGCAATTGTGGCCGCAGGGCAATGCGCGCACTCGTGAGCGAACTTTGGTGAGCCTCTAAGCATTCCGCGAACACACGGGCTTGACGTCCCGTCTGTTCTCCGTCAGGTAGTTACACACAGTGACCAAACGCTCCGCGAGTTCTACCTCGAACGATTAATAACTGTACGCCCCACTCCAGCTGTAGCCAACACAGTACTGTGCGCGTGTGTTTTAATTCCTCTAAAATGAACTAATCACGCGCACAACCTGGACACATTTCTTATTGTGTAAATAGTTTGTACATATTACTTCTCCCCCTACCCCTCTCGCGCCTAATGACACCCTACCATCGCCTTCACTCATCAAGCAGAAGCCGAACCCATCGTCTATAAAACGACGCAAGCTTCCGTCTCTTCCGAAGAGCGGCTTCGAAATCGTAATACGGCCGAAGAAAGGTCTCCTGGTCAATACTTTGAACAACGACCACGTGTCCCGAGCTTTATCTCGAGCCTGTGAAAATCAAGTAGAAGGTTCTAAATTCCAGGTTCGTGTGCGGCCGGGCTCTAACATCATTAAATTAGCACCCCTCACCAAGTGGTAGCCGAAATACTAAGGAACATCACCCAGGTCACGCTTTAAATCGTGAATTACCTCGTCAACACATACGTGGCGGCACCAGCCGGGGTATGGAGAGGAGTCATACACAGACTGGGAAACAACACCCCCGCAGGCGAGCTCATGGCCCATCTCAGAGTTCGAACCGAAGGAGTTCAAATCCTGGAAGCCCGCATGCTAGGTAAATCAACGACAGCGGTAATCACGTTTATCTAACCGACACCTCCCCGTTGGGCCTATTACAACGGGGGAAAACGGCATGATAGTCCTACAAACCCACCAGAGAAGTCCGCCAGGTATGCCAAAGCGTCGGACACCGATCAGAGGTGTGCCCAACACCAGATATCAAGATCTGCCGCAAATGTGGCGCGAGGGATCCAGATGAACTTTATACCTGCTCCTCACGCTGCACAGCCTGCGGAGAGGCCGACAGCACGGGGTCTCAGGAGTGCCAAACACGCCCTAATCCCGACACTTGGCGCCGCCAAAAGAATGCCTGCCTTCCCAATAAAACGAAGAACTTGCAAGAAAACCAGCAGAGTCCACCAGGGCAGAACAAATAATCTCAAAATCTAAGCAGATCCGACAATCCCCCAATGTACGAGTCAGGTGCTTCAGCTCGAGTCAAGAAACCTCATCGCGCTGCCCGTCGAGACAACGTTCCCAGTAGAGATCTGGGGCGGACCTACACCATCCAGAGGACCGATCCTCTATCCCGTCAACGTCTACCGGAAATAAGAACCACAAGAAATCAACGAAAAAGACTCCACCCAACATCAATCACCATGCGAGTTGGCCAAATTTAAGCGTCTCTCACCCCTCAAACACCTGCTCTAAATGTGCCCAACTAGAAAAAGACAACACACACTTTAGAAAACAAGTTAAAGACCTAAATCGGCGCTTTCAACGCCTAGAAGCACAACAACCCGCGCAGTCAGCACAACAAACACCAGGGACTAAAACAAGAGAATTAAGACCCAATGCGCAAGTAGTGGCATCTCCGACGCAACTCCCTAGTCTTGCAAGCTATCAAGCTACAAATCAAACGCTCATCACCCAGCAACAGCAGTTTGTCACCCTGACGCAAGCTCAGACGCAGACCGGTACAGAGCTAGCGCAGGCCATATTTCAGCTCCAACGCAGAGTCCGCGTCCTGGAACACGGCCTACGCAAGAGAGTGGACGACATAAACAACCCTAGAGCCAAGGTATACAGGCGCATCAACAACATAAAATACGTCAGTGACGTAGAAAGCAGCCTCGTTGGCAGCAACTACTAACACTTCTAGAGACATTCCAAATCAATGGGAAATATGGCAGTAAAACTGTCGCTCGTTCCATAAAAAAAGACCCTCTTTACAACACTTCATTTAGACCTACCCTACTCCACCCGACATCAACTGCCTTCAAGAAATAGGAACGCAATCCGCCAACCTAAGAGCCTACTACAGAATTTTTAATCCCGATTCACCACGCGCCGCTCTGTATGTATCCAAATTCATAGCCTCTGTTATCCAGTCTACCTCAGTTACCGGGATTAGCCACTTATTGCTAGAAGTCCTCCCACATGAGCGGGGGGAACACAGCACCTTTATATTGAACCTATATAGCCCACCTCGTGTGCAACAAGAACAATTTGGAAACATACTCCAGGATTGTGCTCGAATAGCAGGCAAACACAAGTTTATTAGGGACCTGAACGCGATCAATACGGCCGGCGGGTATACAAAGGACACCAGAAAAGGCACCTCCTTGTTGAAAGAAGCAGACAGGGAAGGCCTCAGGATAGCTACAGACTTTACGACACCTACCAGAATCGGCAACAGCGTATGCAGAGACACCACTCCTGATCAATCTTTTACAAAGAGCTCTACTAACATCATATGAACCAGGCTCGGTAAGACTCTAGGGAGTGGTTATTACATCTTGAGTACAGAGATCTCCACTCCCAAGCTCAGACGTTTCATTGGGGTCCGAAGATCACTTACTGGGAAGCGCTTCGTAAATTTCCCCCACTCAAAGGAAGAATCACGAAGGATCTGAATGGACACGACACATACGAAATACTCGTGCTTCCACTACTCAAACCATAAAACGCACGGTCGCCATTCCGGAAGTCGATCGACATCCAATACAGTTGTGGGAGACGAGAAAGAAACTCATAAGACGTTGGAAACAGCAGATACTCAACAAACAGCTCCGCCTGCGCATTGCCTCCATCACAGAGGAAGCTCAGCAATATTCCACCCAACTTGCCCAACAAAATTGTGTACACTTCTGTGCCGCCTTGAAAGGAACCGCCAGTGCTGCTCAAATCTGGTCCATCCTCCGCAGACTCATTTAACCCGACAAAGCCAAATCGGCGACAAATCGTACACACCAAACAATAGCTCAACAATTCTATGCGACCGCCAAGGAACTCACGGACGCTTTGTGGACGCGTTAGATTGGCGACACTCCAATGCCACCTTGTCCAACCACCTACAACGGCCTTCAAAACCCCGCACTTGATGACCGAATAGAAATAGCTGAGGTGCAAGCCGCAGCCCGTGTACATCGCTCCTAGAGCGGATAAAATCACAAACGCCCTTCTTCCGTCATATCAGTTATGCTCACATCAAAGCCATCACTGACTATATAAATGATGAACTCTGGGAGCAGGGAAATGTACCTCAGGATTGGCGTCATTCCGAAATTATCACTGTTCCCAAGACCGGCAAGCGGCCGTCACTTGATTCCCTCCGGCCCATCTCTCTAGCATCATGTTTAGGAAAAGCCTGAACGGGTCATCCACGCGCGCCTCCAAGATTATATTGAAGACAATGATCTCTTCCCCCTACTATGGTTGGGTTGAGGCCAGGGCTTTCGGCCCAAGGCGCCTTCCTGCTCCCGCGAGAAGTACTTACCAACATCCCCAGAGGACAAGAACATCACATCTTGGCCTTAGGTATAAAGGGCGCCTTCGACAACATATCCCACGAGGCGATCCTTCAAGCCATAAATGAACTTTAACGGCGGAGAAAAGGTCTTCGCTTACGTGCGCGCGTTGCTCATTGGCCGCAGGGCGACGATAGGCGTCGGACAAACCAGCTCCGACGTCAAAGATATGTCACACAAAGGCACACTTTAGGGAGCTGTTATAGCTCTCCTGCTTTTCAACATAGCTATGCTCAGGCTGTCCCGTGCACTACAAGCACTTCCAAATCTAGGCTTTATCATATACGCGGATGATATAACTATAAGGGCCACAAAGGGTTCCCTGGGCCAAAACGAATCCACCCTACAATCAGCAGCTCGGATCGTCGAGGACTTCGCCTCGCAAATTGGCCTCCACTGAACCCCGGAAAAATCGGAGGTCAAACGAGTTCATGGTCCGAGATATGTCACACCACGTCCCATAAACCTCACGGTTGAGGGTCAAGCCATCAGGGAAGTTAAGCCGATCCGCATTCTTGGTCTTTGAATACAGAGCAACTTCCGTGTTACCCACACCATCCAGACTGTCAAAACCACCGCAAAGCAGATAGCTCGCATTATCAGCCGCATTACCAAGCATCACCAAGGAATGCGAGAAGACATTCTTCGGCCGGTGCAAGCACTGGTACTTAGCCGAATCACATACGGACTGCGCCTTCACACGCTACCAAAGAGAGAGGAGCAGCATGTAGACACCATCATAAGGGGTATACAAGACGGCCCTTATCCGTCCTAAAACATCTCGACGGAGTGTCAGATCGCACTAGGAATCTTCAACACCTTTGCGGAACGAGCATAATCTAGCCGTGCATATCAAACACTAAGTCTTCAGACCAACCAAACTGGACGAGCAATCCTACGCCGAATAGGCACAGTTGCGGACATCCGCGCTCTAGATGTTCAATCCTTTCCAGAAAAACAGCAAAGGAAATACATCATCGTGGTCCCGATATCGAAACATATGCTTAAGGATGTTCACAGAGGCAGGCGACTAGCGCGAGTATCCTGGTGACGCCCCCGCATAGCCAATTCCCCGAACGTGGTTTATGTTGATGCCACAGCATACCCGGACAATGACAAGTACCCAGTGGCAGCAGTGGACCACCGCTTCTCCACTCTATTCACTCCTTCTGTAAAAGCCGAAACACTAGCGGTCGCGGAGACCACCGCCGTGGCCGTTGCCATTAGGCATTATGAGTTCCAAGGCCAAAGCGGTCATGTGAGCACAGACTGAGCGAAACTTCCTGAGGCCGACTTGCCAAGCCCGTCAATCGGCTCATGGGCACTACACCCCTGAGCAAGCACCATCAAATCACCTAGACCCCAGGCTACGAGGGACTGGAGGTAAATGAGAGGGCACATGTTCTAGCTCGAGGCATCATCAACCGAGCGGGGCCACAAACCGTGCCCGCTTTTACCGCTCTACCTTCGATGTATAACGAACGCCTCGAGTTTCAGCGTCTTCAAATGAGACGATTCCCTCCACCTCATAGGAAATTGCACACCCCAGATGCCGTCTCTTGGCGGCCGATATAGACGAACACATTTCCAAACCTCCATAGACTACATCTCATACCCCAACATTATACTCCGACACCTGTTCCTAGTGCCAGGCCAGGCCTACACTCTTCCACATTTCGTAGAGATGTGGAGCCAAGCCAAACGCTCTACAGACGCTACAAACGCTCTATCGCTGCTGACCAGCGATAACCTGGAGGACAAACGGGTCCTTATACAACAGGTCCCCAGGGCAGCTCAATCCAGTGGAGTCCTGGAATGAGGGTCCCACCCATGAGCTCGCCCAACTCCCCTTCACTTTAATAAAGTGTTTCCTCCTCCAATTCACTTCTCATTTGCTTCCTAGTATCTGAGCGGCGTTCCACCGGCATGTCGCAAGCTCACAAAATGCCGAAAAAAACAGGACGATGGCAGAAGGTGCCCACCCGCCGCGGTGGCTCAGTGGTTAAGGCACTCGGCTACTGATCCTTAAAACTCGGGTTTGAGCCCGGCGGCGGCGGCGGCGGCCGCGTTTCGATGGAGGCGAAATGCTAAGGCGCCCATGTGCTGTGCAATGTCAGTGCACGTTAAACATCCTAATGTGGTCGAAATTAATACGGAGCCCTCCGCTACGACACCTCTTTCTCCCTTCTTTCCTCCATCTTTTATCCCTTCTCCTATGGCGTGGTTCAGGTCTCCGCCGAGATGTGATACAGATACTGCGCCATTTACTTTCCCTAAAAACCAATTTTAAATTTTCAGAGGGTGCACGAAACGCTCAATTCCTGTCCGCTGCCTGCTCACGTACGCGTCTGCTTTCCCATTTTTATTCGCAAGCTGTATGCGGTGGGCTTTCACAAGGAAAATGCGCCCCCTCGTTCGCGCTATATGCACTTTACGGTTGGTGCTGCGATGCGACATTGAAAAAACCTTTGCGGAAGCGTTTTCGCAACGTTTCTTGCCGTATTACTTTCTATTTGGTAAAATCGCATGACCCTTTTTCTGTTTGAGTTTTTCAAAAAACCGTGCTGTCAGGCTCCTTTTCGGTATGCCTGCAGGTATGGCTGCAGATCAGGAATTTTCTTTCCTGATGCCAGCTTCATCCTGAAAACTGGTCATCCTCGTCCTGCAAGCAGTGTCCGTTCTCAGGTTCGCTAAGTAGCCTCTTCTTATTAAAAGGCCTTGTGCATTTCTCTCTGGCGTTCCTGTTGCAAGTTCTCTCCCTCACAACGAACGTGTGATCAGTAGTTGCACTTTTAAAGTGCTCGCAATTGTAAGAGAAACGTATTAGTGCGGATGTCAAAGCGTGTATTCACTGTAATAATCCTTGCCCTCTGTCAATGAAGGATATCGGTACACTTCTGCACGTACATATTTTATTTATTTATCGCTTCTTTGAGGCTATATAGACTTATACAGGAGTGGGTCACAATGGGAACAGTTCGAGGTAAAAGTGCAGCATAAAATGCACAACATATCAGCGGACCTCTCACCAAACAACCCTGACTCATATATTGCCTGGACGCAGGGACCATACCATCGCTCTCGGCCGGACTTCTTCAAATCAGCTAGCTTTTTTCTATTAATTTAGTCATTATTTCATCTATCATCACACCTTCGCCCATCATTGCTGCCCTAGGGCAATAAATCTCGCTTAAAATAAGCGCATCAAAAAGCGCAAAGTGCAACGCAGGTAATGATATGCAATGGTCAAAAACAAGAAGGAAAAAAATCCAGTTCAGTTAATAATTGACAGCAGAAAAACAAATGCAAGCTTAATAAGAGCGCGAAGAAGACTGAAAAAGCAGATAATGCTATGTGAAAGAGGCAAATGCAAACAGTTGATTTCATTGGGACCAAAAACATTCAAATGCGTAGTTGCAAAGAACAGAACATAGAAGCATGAAAAAGTGAACAAGTTTTAGTTTCAAACAAACCAGCGGAGTCATAATTCACGATGTTTTTCTTGGAGACGGTTTCACGCTTCAATATGTAAATGAGGCACAACACGCAGGAAAGGTCCTGATGCACTTAAGATGTTTTGTTTCGACCGAATGTTGGAAAGGTGGTATTACATATCTTGAACTATCGATGGTTATGTGGTCGTGATGAAGGAGAAAAATGAACTCCACGGGCGGGGCACGTCGTCTTGACATTAAGGTCGGCATATTAGCTTGTTTCCGCAGAGCAGTGAGATTGTAGCGCGGCGAATACCTGGACAGACAGAAAAACTTTATTTCGCAAGTGAGTTTTATACCCTGCTGGGTCCCTGGCCCGCTGCACTGGCCCGGGCTGCATGAAGTACGTCATGTCGGGACATGACGTCCGAGTCAACCCAGCCCCAGCCCGAGTCTAACCAGCCCCAGCCCCAGCCCAACCCAGCACGAGTCAACGCAGCAAGCTGCGATGTCGGGTCTGCAGACGTGAGCAGGACCTCCCAGTCCTCCCAGCTCGAGATGGCGTGCGTTCCCTGCGGGAGAGTGTCAGGAGGGCAGCCGAAAAAGATGTGGGAAAGATTGGCGTGACGGTCACTGCATAGGGAGCGTGCAGTGGATGTGCCACTGCATGCTCTGCAAAGTGGTTGCCTTCCTTGTACGTTGTTAGTCGAGCAAGAACTATGTGCTCGATAACCTTGCCTAGACAGGATGTAAGAGAAATGAGGTGGATGTTTTCTAGGGTAATAGGCTCGCGGGGTTTTCGAATAAAAATGATTTTTGCAAGCTTCCACGAGGCAGGGAGAGCACCTACTTCCCAACAATCGTTAAGGTAGTTGACTATGTCAAAGATGGAAGCATCGTCAATATTTTGGATAGCTGCATTGGTAACTTGATCGTCTCCGGGAGCGGTATTCCGTAATTTCAGTAGGGCGGCGCGAAATATTCATTCTGTAATAAGGGCACCAAGCTCGGGCTGAGGTGTGCCCGCATAATCAGGGTACTTGTAAGGGAGACCGGGGGTGGCATAGGTGCATTTCACCTGCGCGAGAAAGGCGTCGGTGTCCTGTCGATGGTTGTGAGTGAGGCGGCAAATGCTAAGGCGCGTCTGGGATTTAGATTGCGTGGTATTGCGTAAGATTGGATTTCGATCCCAGATATCCTCATGCTAGACCCCACGCGAATATCTGGAATAATTAAAACGATGTCCCATGCGCTGTATTCTGTCCACTTTGTCGATTAGAAAAGCTTGGTGCGGGGACCATACGATACTGGCATATTCAAGTATCGGCTGAACGAGGGTTTTATAAGGGGTTAATATTACATGAGACGGTGGTGTAGGCAGTTTTCGAAACAAGAAATTGAGCGGCCTGAATGCATTTGCGCTTGTCTTATCACCGTGAGCCTCCCATTTTAGCGTGCGCGAGAAGGTCACACCCGAATATTTTACGCTGCTGCTTCTTCAGTACAACTTGAACTATCAAGCTCATCGAATGCGCCTGGCCCGACCAGTTAAGTGCTGATGCCCAGGTACTGTCCTTCACTAGTTTTCCTTAACTGCGTGAATAGCTTCCTTGACGACATACCTTGACTCTAGCAGCTCATCTAATGCGGTGTCTTTCATAGCTGGATAATTTAAAAGGCCTAGGGAGTAACTTTCCTCGTCCCTATGGTATGCATTCGCTAGTTGTGTAGCCTCTATCAGGGTGCACGTGCTTTCCTCCATAAGCAGCTCACCTCATGGCGAATCTCGCTGGTCCTCATAAGTAAGACTGCTTCTGACATTAGCTTGGGTGGTGCCCTAATCGCCGTTTTGGACCGCAGCAGTGGCCTACTGGTTGAGCATCCGCCTCGCATGCAGGAGGTGTGTGGTTCAATCCACAGGGCCGCCTGGTACCGTCCGCTGATACAATTGGTACAAGCTGCCCCTGGCCTGGTGCTCGCCTTAATTAGGGGGATAAGCTTGAAAAATGGATCTATGACCCAACTTGAGGAAATGAAAATACCTCGTGCCATGGTGCTCTTTGGCCGCAGATGCCCTTGCGGCATAAAAATTCGGCATCATAATAATAATCATCGTAATCATACTCATCATCATCATCTTTTTTCTCGATCTTAGTGTATGCCCTCCTGGGCTTTCGACATGCGGATGCGAGATGGCCTGGCTGTTGGCAAGAAAAACAAACGACAGTGTCTGTTTCCCTCGACCGTTCATTCTTCCCGCCCGATTCTAACGCTTTTCCTACCGAAGCTGCTTTTTGCACAATTTCATTCCGGCAGCTGACCCGGGCGTGGCAGGGCTCCTTGCAGCGGAAGCATCGGATGACCTTCTTCTCCCTTCCCGATGTTTCCTCGCTCTCATCCTGCCGAGGTTGAAACTCCGAAACCGCTTTTGCCCCACTATTTCGGCCTGTAAAATACACTCTTCATGACCCCGCACAAGGCTCTCACTCGCCAACAAGCACAGAACGCAGTGTTACGTTTACTTCCTTAGGCAAGGAAATACAGAAGAAAATTGGGCCTTCAGTAGGACGACAAAAAAAATCTTTACAAAACGCAACACATGTGTTGGAAAATAGGGACCAAAGTAATTTTTTATACCGCGTACTTGCTGCTCTAAGTGTTGTAGAAATGAATCCTAAAGGTAAAGCCGAAATGCAGAGCTTTTTTTTGCTAAACATTCATTGGGGTCTTTTAAGATAAAAAAATATGTGCTTTACAAGAAGTCATGAAATAAGTCAGAAGCTAGGCAGATGCCCTTGCGGAATAATGAATACAAACCGGAAGTTTTTAATTTTGCGAAAACGTGCTCAAGCACCGCACTTCACTGTAACTGCTGCGCATGCATATATTTTATTTGCTTGCCCAATGACACCTTTACATTGGAATGGCTTGGGCTAGCTTTCTTCTACAAGCCAAACACTCTCTTTTTCAGCCAGGAATGTTTTACCATCTGCTTGGCAGCTGCGTCAATGATCGTCTTGTCCAAAAACTCTAGACTTGGCATAAACATCATAAAACTGAGATTAACTGAAGCTTTTCTGCGTGGAAAAATTAATTTCCCCAAATTTCCTTACAAATAAGAGCAATATTATATGTATATTTTAATAACAGCAAAGATGGCTCTTTCCGAATCTGCATAAGATTACTTTGGTGAGCTTGCGGGTGATGCCGTGGCCCTTGTACCAGCTTTGCTTGTGAGCTAATTGTATATGATGCTTAGAATTCGTTGAAAACTGCACGAAAAACAATGTAAAAGACAGGACTAGACAAAAACGACAACACTGTTCTTGTGTCAGCGTTTTAAGTTTTCATCGAATGCTGTCGATCATCTGCTTCTCGTTCAGCGTTCCTTGTCTTTACACAGAAGTTGTGGTCACTAAGCAGTTTGCAGGGTGAGCAAGTTTCGTTCTTTCAGCTCATGCAAATTTCAAAGAAACAGCATGCATGGTTGGCAGCAGGAATATATCATGCGCAATATGAGTGGTACGGATCAAAACGGTGGTTGGAAAGCGATACGCTCCGAGTGCCATGCGGACCTCTTCCGCCAAAGTTCCTTCTGCTTTCACATGCATGCGGAGGTCCAAAACTAAGGCGTCCAGTTCTTTTATAAATCGAATGAAATGTTTACTTTAAGAAAATTAATAATACCTTAAAAGGCAGACCGTTCTTCCACTTTCCAAATAATCGCCGTCACGATCTATGCATTTTTGCAGACGCTGGGGAAGTTTTTTTTTTATTATTCGAGAAGTGTGCCATAAGGCATAAGTTGAAAAAAAAGGAAGGGGGGGAAAATGCATGGGATTCAAAGTTAAAAGAAGGAGTGAAGACCCGTTGCGCTGAGGTAGTCTTAGAGGTTGCTAATGAAACGGTTGTTAATAGTCCACTTCACGTAGTCACATTCGCGGTTCCACCGCAGGCCCGCCTCCCTGAGGAGCCGTTTTCTTATAGCAGCCGTCGCTGGGCACGTCCACAACAAGTGCCGCACATCACAAATGTCCGGTGCAGCGCTAGAGTAAGGGCACCTGTCAGGTGCTGGTAGATCTTTGGCACGCCACCGATGACGGACAGATGGTGTCAGAGCCGCCCCTGCCCGAATCCGGCGCACGGATACCTCCTCCTGCCGAGTTACACTACGGGGGAGAGTGTGCGAACACGGAAGAATTAGAGCGCGTGTTCGCTGGCGCAGAACTTCGGTATCGGAAACATGGGACAGGAACGGATCTGGGGGAAGAGGGGAAGGTGGCGGATCGTCTAGCTTATGAAGATGAGTCATAGCATCCGCTTGAATGTTATGTGGATCCTGGGCTTGGCTGCGAATACAGTGTATGCGCACAGGACATGGATACTTTGCGCAGAGCACATGAATTGATAGAGAAATCTGGAATGTCCTTCAAACAGCCTTCAGCTGTTTAGGGCGGGGCGGGAGTCGGTGTAATTATGAACTGTATTGAATGTTGGAACGAGCGGAAGGGAAGCAATGGCATTATAAATGGCTTGAAGTTCCAATGCCAGGGGAGTGCACGTATGCGCAGTATACGTCGCGCGAGAGTAGAGATGCGGATGAGATGGACTATACACAGCAGTAACTCCCCTCTCTGCAGAATGTGAAGCATCCATCTATAATATGCACCCTTCATGATGACACGCTGCTGATACCGACGGGGAAACAGTGGGGCGATTGTCAGTGAGGAAGTGACTTGAAACGATGAAGTTGGAGAGACTGTTTTCGAGCTCTATTTGACACCCGTTGGTCGATGAGTTCACTGAGTGTATTAAGTTGGGCGCACTCCTGTAGCACATGTATGGGTGTTAAACGAGGCAGATATGTTACGACGCGCGTAGCTTCACGATTGATAGCTTCAAGAGAGTCCCACTGTTTGCGAGTGAGACGTTGAAATTGTGCCTGATATACTATCCGTGGCTGCAGGATAGAGCGCACATGCTGGAGGGCCGTATGAGCACGTGCGCCACCAGAGCGCATAGCTATGCGAAGAATCAGACCTAGAGTAACGTGAGCCGATTTACGGGTGGCTGTCAGCCACGGGGTGTCAGTCCCAGATGTATGGAGGAGAAGACCAAGAATACGAACAGTTTCTACCTGAGGAATCAGAGAATTATGTTCCCTAAAAGTTAAAGGTGGAGCTTTCCGTAAGCCGGCTTTATTTCCAATGCGAATGAAAGATGATTTAGTAGGAGAGAGTGTTAGACCCAGAGGTGGGAGGTGAGATGTAATACATCCAGCGCGTGCTGAAGGACAGACTGATGAATAGACGCATCTGGATGACAGCACCACAAGGTTATATCATTGGCATACGCAAGCATGCGGATAGAAGGGATGGTCTCTAGGGCTCGAACAATAGGAATTAAAGCCACATTAAGTAATGTGGGGGCGAGAACGGAGCCCTGTGGCACTCCTCTAATGGAACTGAAGTTACCAAAGGGCTTTCCGTGGAAACGCACAATGAAGGTTCGATTTGCTAAATAGGTGTGAATGGAGAGGATGAACCGGTGAGGGAGACCAAGAGTTTGAAGGGAGGCAAGAATGGCAGAGTGAAGGATGTTATCCTATGCCTTTGTTATGTCTGTAGTGATTACGGTTCGTACAAGGTGACTCTGCCGAGAGTGGTCAAGCACGTCAGCAGCCAAAGTAGCAACGCCGTCCTCCGTTCCAATTTGTGGGCGGAAAACAATTTTGGGAATCTGGGTAACAATCATGGGATTCCAGCTACCACGACAAGCGTGCGGCTAGAATGTTTTCATAAAGCTTGCAGATGATAGGCGTAAGGGAAATTGAACGAAGGGCCGAGAGAGATACTGGAGGCTGACCTGACTTGGGTATTGGAACCACAATATAATGCTTCCAGTCCCCCGCCATGACACCAGAATACCACACTTCGTTAAAAGTATCAAGTATTGTTTGCAAAGCCCTCCCTTCAAAGCTACGGAATAAGGAGTTAGGTATGCCGTCATGCCCGGAAGTAGTAGTAGTTTTCAAACGTTCAATGGAGGCCAGCAGCTCTGCCCTAGTGAGGTCAGAAGTAATCCCATCGGAGGGCTCTGTAACCGATAAGTCAGGTGGAGACGTTGCGGTGCAGTCATGGTTTGGAAAAAATTGACGGGCCGCTTGTTGTGCAAATGTTTCCTCATCCACATTTAGCGTGAGGCGAATGCTCTCTGTGTAATCTGCCACCTGAGAAGGGCGCTCTATGGCGTGAAACAATCTCCAAAGATGTCCATTGCCCTGCGTAGAGGACAGGCGGGCACACCATGCAACACAGTGTTGCCTGCATAGCCGCTTTGCATAGCGCCGCGCCAGTGCGGTAGCGCGGTGAAGTGTAGGAAGAGCCGACGGGTCATCGGGGTGACGAGTAGCGTAAAGATCTGCCTGGCGACGAAGAGCCCACAGATTCAAGAGATGTATGTCCGGGTTTCGGTCGTCTTCATTTACAGTAGTGGTAATAGTGTGAGTAGCGAGAACAGCAGAGAGAGTAGACAGTGCTGAAGAGGGGTTGAATGTAGATAAATGATTGTATGCGCGCACAGAGTCCCATGATGTTATTCGTACAGTGCGGCGTATTTTCTGTAGACGCGTAGGCGTGAGGGAGATAAAAATAGGGCTGTGATCGCTTCCCCAAGTATCAGAATCAACAGCCCAACGAGGGTTACCGGGGCCTAACCACCAAGTCAAATCAGGTGAATACGGGCCACCTCGTGGGCGGGTAGAAGTATTCGCGTTGTTTAAAAGTAGAAAGGAATGTTCCGAGAAGCTCCCTTGTATGTGTGCACCCCTTGAGGAATCAGATGGGTAATCCCACGCAGTGTGTGCGGCATTGAAGTCACCACCACCAAGAATACGGATACCCGAGCTGCTAGAACGTAGAATATGAACTCATCCCAGATTGGGAGATGCGGAGCCAGGACGACTATAAAAAGAAACTAGGACAAGGGGTGTGCGTGCAGGTTTTACGAGAAGGGCGACAACCTCTTGATGTATGTTGCACTACCGTGAAAGATCGAGCGGTGTGTGCGGAACTGAACTGTGAATATAAATTGCAGATTTACCTGGGCTGAGGGAGGAGGCGGTGCAACGGCAATCAGGGATAGAGGGTGAATGGTATGCGCAGAAACCTGAAAGGCGTGGGAGTGCATTATGCTCTTGCAGTAGGAACGCCCATGCCCTCAGCTTTCCGTCGCGAAGGCGGATGTTCACTTCAGAGGCCTTATTAGCGAATCCTCGAGAGTTCCACTGCACCACCAAAGATGATGATGCGCTATCCATGACGAGGTCGAAGAGCGTCCGCGATGCGGGATGTCACCTGCTTCATCAGCGCTATATCTTATCCACTGTCGGGATAGTTACGGCTAACAGGTGGTCGGCACCTGATTGCGGCACTGTGCTTACTGGAGGTGATCCCTCTGATGATTTCTCCCAAGTTATTAGAATTCTTCGAGATGATTGAGAACGACGCTGTTCCTGGCGCTGGGTGAGTTTGTCTAGTCGGCGGCGAGCCTCCACGATTGCATTGTCTAAAGCTGTCTTCATCTGTGGTATCTACATGTGATGGATGCATTGTACGTTTTGGCGTGCCATTTGATCCGGGAAGGTGAGCCGCTTGTGCATATGTACGCTGGTGAGGAGACGTATGGTGAGCAGCGGGCTCAGATAAACGAAGTTCAGGGAAGTCGTTGTCGTCACATGCGAGAGCTGCAAAGCGATTACTTGTAGGAACATCCATTTTTGCAGGCGACTTGTGAAACTTCTTCGCTTGCTTCTTCTTTGGACAAGCGGGGGAGCGAATGTCATGGTCCGGCAATTTGCACAGGGAACAAGGAGCTGCTGGTTCATTCATGTCGGCCACAGCTGCTGGATTAGGGCAGGTATTTTGCATGTGTCCTTCTTTGTGGCAGTCATAACAAAAAATACGACGAGGTCTGAAGGGCTGTGGTTTGACGGTCGCACCGTAGTAGGTATGGTACATTGCGAGAGCCAACTGACCTTGCAGGATGAGCCGGTATTAGCCCCGGCGACCCATAGGCCGTGCTTGCCGTACTACGTGAGTTGAGCAGCGAACATTTGCGCGCACCTCCTCGGGAGGGCTCGTGCTGTCGACACGATAAGCCATGCAGCGGAGGGTGTAAGGACCAGATGCAAAATATATTTGCACCGGGACATGCTTCCTGTCATCCAGAGGGATCCGCGTAACTGCGCACATTTTCTGAGCGTCCATCAAGGATGGCAAGTTTACGATGATGGAGTTCGATGGGCGATGGACTACAAACCCGTAGTAGTTCGAAGAGCCAAGAGCGTGGTCAATTGTGGCTTGAACATTCCGGGCAGGTATGGCAGTCATAACAAAGCGCAATGTAGGCTTGATGGTAACGCGAAACGAGTTCGCAAGAGGCGGAAGAGAGCCTTGACTCACGGGAGGCATCTGTGGAGGAGGCTCTGATGCTGGTGACGGCCCTTGGTGGAATACTGAACCGGCGCGACGGGCACAGTTTCTTGAGGGAGTGTCACTGGCACGGAGGCGGTGGAGCAGTACATGTCTCAGGCCAAAGTCATAGCATCGGAAGACGGCGCAGGCTGGAGGCCAAAAGGCGCTGACGATTGCGTAGACGTGGAGGTTGCGTCAAGCGGCAACACAGCGGGCATCCGCGTAGCTGTCCTCGACAACGCAGAATCCATGAAGACGTGTAGCGCGGCCTCGCTTGACAGCGGCAGGCTAAGCCTAGCTTGCCCCTGAGGGTTCCGTTTGGGTTTTCTCACTTGAGAATGCGCCCACCTTGCCGAGAATTTCTCCGCAGGGGCGTCGTCAGCATTAAATCTCACGGAGGGCACTCTCTGACCCACGCCACACGCGAGAAGACAGCGAAAAGCGAAAACACAAGAGCTAGAGCACACACGTAGCCACCCACTAGGTCTTCGTCTTCTTCCATGTCATACCCCATGTCACACCAGCTCCCCGCCATGACGGTGAGGAAGGAAGGAAGGACGGCCTCAGACGTTGCTGGCACATACCCACTACGGGTGAGCGGCCAAGACACAGGCGGTTAATTGCTGGATACAGGAAAGTTTTGACGGGAAAAGGAGTGGTAATAGGATGTAGCCTGGTAGATTGGAAGATGGAAGGACAGGGGTCCTGTTAACTTGGAGATCGAAGACGGGACAATGACTTAATGTGCATAATAGTATACAATGCCTGTAATGTTCTAATGTCTACTGACTGGGAGCGGGAAGAAGAAATTAGAATGGGAGGCGCTGCGTTTCTTGAAGAAAATTTTGCACAGCAGAGCGCACACTCCTGTCGCTTCGTCCAAGCAAAGAAGCGGCAATTGAAAGAACAACCGCGAAAGACACAGGCAAGCCCAGTTGATGAAATGGAATTTGCTAAAGACGCTTCCTCAAATGAGAGAAGCGGCGGCAGAACAGCAGGAAATGATCTATTGTCTCAGGCTCGGCACAAAAAGGGCACAGTGGGAAAGCCGCCAGGCCAGATGTGTGAAGGTAGAAATTTAGAAGTGGAACTCGGCAACGCAAGCGCGTGAAAGAGACCTCTAGTCTGCGTGAGCGCCAGTCTTTGCTACTCCAAGGATGCAGAAGATGGTGATATTCGGGAGATGATGTAAGAGTCGAGGCAGCAAATTCCTGAAATATTGTGTAGCTGCGAAACCTCGCCCGCAGCTGTATATGCACACGTTGGCAGGACAGCAACAATTGGGCCGCAGAGAGAGGCTCTTGCTAAGGAATTTGCAACCTCATATAAGTGAAAACCCATGTGACCTGGCACCCAAAGCAACCTTACCGAATTTAGATGGAGCGGAATCAGGAACTGAAAGAGGCGTAATGCCCGAGACTCAGTCGGTGAGGATAAGGAAGAGCAAATGGACAGAGAGTCTGTCATAACCACAACCTGGGAAACGGTAGTTTCTAATTTTCGTAAGGCTAAGATTACTGCTAATAATTAAGCCAGAAAAATGGCAGTGAAGTCAGGAAGACGGAGAGAAAAAGACCAATCCAGTGAAGGCAAAAAAATTCCCACACCTGCCTTCTCGCGATCCTGCGAGGCATCGGTAGCAATAAGAACATGAGAGGGAAAGGACCTTAGGTGGTTCTGCAGCAGACCCTAAAGGAGCGGTAAGGGCTGCAGCTTTGCATTCGATGGGAAAATGTCATCGAATTCAATCTGGACAGATGATGAGTTGTTATACAATTGGCGGACATCTGTAAAATGAATATTTATGGGATCACGGAGGGACTGCACGTAACATATCTGCGGGGTATGAAAACGAGACCAGGCGGCACTAAAAAAGGCGGAAGGTTGACTAAGAAATATTATACTGGAAGTGTGAAGGGGTGAGTCGCACAATTTTAAAAAATATTTGAACTGTTAAAAGGTGAAACCTAGCTGATAACGATGGAGTTCGCGCCTCAAGGTGCAGAACAGCATTGGCGACATATTTTGGAAGCCCCAGACAAAGGCGCAATGCCTCACGCTCCATCAGCTCAAGAGGGCGAAGTTTATAGGCAGGAGCTCCTGAGAATAAAACACCCGAACTCCAAACTTGGGCGCACGTACATTTTATAAATCATCAGAAGTGTATGCCTTCTCACGCCTGAGCTAGCACTACAAAGCCTACGCAGGATACCAATGGCCCGAACTCCTTTTGCAGAAAGTTGCTCAATGTGTGGCCGCCAGGAAAGAGTAGAGTCGTATATTACTCCGAGATACTTCACCGTCTGAACTTGAGGTATTATGTTATTTCTATAGAAGAGGCAGATATTTACATGAACAGAAACTATAAATACTAACAATACGCATTTCTTCACTTTAAGGGACAGATGAATTCTTCCTAACCAGTTGTCAAGAACATTGAGGTAATTTTGCAGGGTTCGATAAAGAGTGTGAATGTCACTTGCTGTTGCAAAAGTGCAATATCGTCGGCGTACAAATAAGTGTTCACATTTTGAATGCATGGAATTCAGCTTAGAAAAATGTTAAAAAGAACAGGTGAGAGAACCGATCCTTGCGGTAAACCTCTTGTCTGTGGAAATCTCCTTGAGGAAACACCATTTTGGCAGCAGTAAGATTCTCTATTTTCCAAAAAAGCAGAAATCCAGGCTTCAAAATAGCATGGGAAGTTCAGTTCCTCTAATATTGGTAATAGAGTAGAGTGCTCAACGCTGTCGTATGCTTTACTGACATCCAAGGTGACAAGCGCCGCAAAATGTTTTCTATTGCGAGCTAATTTAATACGACTCTCTAGGTCAGTATGAGCACACCAAATTGAACAACCCGGCCTGAAACCAATTTGACATGGATTCAATATAGCATTTTCTGGAATAAATGACATGACACGGCTGAGAAGGACCCTTTCCACTAATTTCACTAGGTTCGATGTTAAAGAAATAGGGCGTATATTGTCTAAAGTTAAGCCCCCCCCCCCCTCTTGCTTTTTAAGCAGTGGAACTATTTCAGCAAGACGCCACTCATGCGGTATCGAAGGACCTTTAATAGAATGGTTAACTAGAGCCAACAGGTCTGCAGAAGATTCATTGAACAAAATTTTCATCATAGATGAAGTGACCTTATCGGGGCCAGGAGCCGCTGGGGATAAGCGCAGAACAATTTGCGACAGCTCAGGCATAGAGACCTCAGTGAAATCACTTGAGGTGCATGTAAATACAGTAGGAGAAGGTAAGGCAGATGTAAAGCGAAGCTCTAAGCCACACGCAATATCCTCTAAGGACTTTGCGATGTCAGCAGGGGACTGAACCAGGGATTCAATGGTGGCAGCCGGTGGAATCACCTTGTTGCGCCTCATGAAATTAAACAAAGCTCGTTTATTTTCTGACTGTGGAAGAAAATCGTAATGATTTGTATTGTACTCCTCTTTTGCACGGGCGACGGTGCGCTTAAGTTTTGCTGTAACATACTTATAATCCAACCAATTTTTTGGGCATTGATTGATGAGAAGTTTCTTCCAAGCTGCTTTCCGTCGTCTATTTGCACGCGTGCACTCAGCATTCCGCCAATTGTTCGCGATTGCACCCTTGGTTCTCTTAACCAAAATTCAGACTTTTGCCTTCCATGGTCCAGTACTGAACATAGATGTGCAGCCTTGCTTTCGGCACTTGTCGGAACACAAGTGTCTGAAGTGATTTGGAGGGCTGATCTTAGCCTGTCTTTAAAGCAACTGTAACTTATTAACGAGCGCTGATGTCACTCAGGAAGAGTTAATTTACACGTAAACTTGAAACTAATCGGTAGATGATCACTGTTTGTTGCATTGTCAACAGGCGCCCAAGACATAACAGAGACTCCTGGGGAGGAAAAAATTGAATCCAAGGCAGAGCGGCATTGGCTCCGAACAAACGTAGGCAATCCGGAATTGTTGCAAATCAAGTTGTTGTCGCAAGCCCAATCAAATAGTCTGGAACCAAAGCTGTCTGTTTTAAACCCCCATGCCACGGTGAGGAAGCGTTTTACCGCATCTTTCAATTCGTCATCTACGGTGAAGCGCCTTCCAGCGAGATGTTCTTTTAGCTTTGGAAACAAGTGGTAGTCACTTGGTGCCAAATCCGGGCTGTAGGGTGGGTGGCTGATGACGTCCCATCCAAACTGCTCCAGGAGAGCGACGGTTTGGCAAGCAACGTGGAGGCGAGCGTTGTCGTGGAGAAGACTCACGCCCTTGTTCAGCATTGCTCTTCTGCGATTTTGAATCGCCCGTCTGAGTTTCCTAAGGGTCTCGCAATATCTGTCCGCGTTTACTATGGTGCCAGGAGCCATGAAGTCTACCAACAATACCACTCTTCGATTCCAAAACAAAGTTGCCATGACTTTGCCTGCAGTCTGTGTTCGCTTGAATTTTTACTTCGACTTGGGCGAAGAGGAGTACCGCCCCTCACGTGATTCTTGTTTGGTCATAGGTGTGAAATGGAATGCTCAGGTTTCGTCACCCGGAACAATGGAATCCAATAAAGGCTTCTTTTCATCTACATAACGCCCAAGAAATTCGCGGGAGAAGTCAACGCGTTGCCGTTGATGGTCGTCTGTGAGCATCGCAGAACTCGTCTGTCGCATACCTTCTGATATTTCATCATTGCTGTCGAAATTATAGCAATAGTGCTTTTAGAAACGCCAGGAATCAAAACGCAGACTTCATCGAGTGTGATCCTTTGATCTTGCCGCATCATTTCTTCGGCCTTGTTGACTGTCTGATCACAAATTGACGGTCTCCCGCTTCTTCGCTGTGAATTTCAGTGCGACCAGCTGCGAACTCCCTACCCCACTAGCGGACGTTTTTAACATCCATGCACGATTCTGCCTACACTTCCGTCGAGTTGCCATGAATTTCGATTGGTTGAACGCCTTTTGCTTTCAAAATTCGGATAGCTGCGCGAACTTCGCACCTGGCGGTAGCTACAAACGGGCGCTACAGTTCAAATGCCTGCATTGGCAAGACTCACAGTCGCATTCGCGCTGAGTCATGGCTTGTTTGAAAAACGGGGAACAATGAATGGGAGTTGTCTTTTATGCGTTATGTTATGATTATAGTGAGTGCAGTTTATTGCATTTCTAATGGTTTATTTCCCCTGGAATGCATTCTTTGCTTCAGAAGATTCAGTTCTGTTCCATTTTATTACCCTGATACTTCTGTGTGGAGAAAGGAATTAAGAAGTGGATTTGAACCTGCTTTCTTGAAAACGCTATGTTTTATTGGCATTGCCTCGAGCCCTAGGAAAACTGTTGTGCACTACGTCTTTTCTGTCATTAAAGAGACTGCGAAGAAAAATAAAAGTATACCTGTATCCATCGGGTGCTGTGTTCTGATAAAAAAAGATGTCATTCTCCCTGAAAACACTGGTTTCGTAGCTAGAAAAAGCAAACAACGAATTACATGTATTGCTAATGCCGGTAAATTCTTGATTAAAATAGAGGCGTCGACACCGATTTTTGTGCATGGTTGCTAGAGGCTACGCTGCAATACCTTTTGACTTTAATACGGCGCCAAGTCGTCGCTTCCTCTAAGTACATCACGCTTTTTATTCGTTTGGCATCAACAATTTGAAATCAAATTTTCGCGAGGTATAAATGTGCCTTTCACTGCCGGAAAAAAACGTTAACGTAGTTGAAAGGCGCCGGAAATTCCATTTTTATTCAGAACAGTAATTGGATAAAAGTACTTTCAGTGCTCCTTCAAAGATATGTCTCACTGGTAGACGCAGATTCCGGATGTGAGAGCTGCTCTTTATGAACTTAAAGTTTTATGCAGCAATATATTATCTTCCGCAGAGATTTTTTCCGCGCATGACGGGTCGGCAGTTTCATTTGGCATGCATCTTTTTTTTTTTTTGCTGGAGTAAAAGGTTCAAATTATTCTCCCCTTCGTATGTGAGGCTGTGTTAGGATCTCGGAGCGTTAGTTTCCCTTGCTCTCTCATGCATACGGAAGTAAATCCGAATTTCACGTTAAAAAAAAAATGGCGACAACGATTGTCGGCTCCCTCCAAAACGAAACGTGGCTTCAAGTTTGTTTCACCTGTTGAGCGCTGAAAGTCGCCTTAATGAGGCAACGTAAGGAATGCACCTGACATTCAAAGTATAACTGAGGTATTTTATCCTTTCTAATCAGGCGCGGCACAAGATCCAAACATGCGTATTCTGACAGTAATCAGCATGGAAATGAGGCTCATCTTGGTTCGCTTTGGCGCCGTCTCTAATTACGTTCAAGCGGCAATGGTTTTGTGTTTGTAAGCTGTGGTACAGTTTCTGTTTCCGTCTTTTTGCATTTCTTGTTCTGCCAATTCTTTTGACGTCTCAAGAACTCATGCTTGGCTGGTCTGTCATTTTTTTTCGTGTATTATTTCAGGCAAGCTTAGTTCACATTTCAGGTGACGGTAAATGCGTTGATATTAGCGAACTTTAGCGAAGAAAAATAACGTGAGCATACTACTCCTACGCTTACACTATTATTAATGCTGCTGTTTTCCCGGCTACTACTATTATTGCTGCTACTGCTATACAGCTACTGTTACTGCTGCCACTACCACTACTATTTCTACTACTAGTAATTCTCTACTACTATTACTAATACAACTACTATTGCACATATAGCACCACTTCTTTATAATATTATTATAGGGTAGCACGAACATTTTAAGCTCGGATATTTTGAATTACCAGCTATATCGAACCAAAAAATTATTCCGTCTAAAATAGTGTGTGAGCGTAGATGAATACCGCGCTCTATATCGAATTTTATTTTCGCCGATAGTTCGACATATCGAACGGCGAGCCGCGACCCTGGAGGTAGCGCTTCTCCTAACTACCTCGGTTCAGCTTACGCGCGCCGAAATGTTTACGCGCGCCGAAATTCGTCGAACGCGTGACCCTGGGAATCTGCTGCAGCGCAGCGCTGTGAAACAGTCTGAATGCGAACATGGAGTGTCCTTCAGGGTGATCTTCGATGTCGTGTACTCAGTTTTCACGCCATACAACTTTTATGCGCTGCAGCCAGTCTAATTACCTACAACTTTTTCTAAAAGCATGATATATTGCGCTATCTGCCATTACTGGTTTATGCTTTCATTTTGATCGGCCATTTATAGGAGGTCCCGATACCGTCGCTGACCGTGAGGCCTCCTTCTGTGTCTAAGTTTTGTAGTGAATTATAATCTTGCTGCAATATAAATTAATGGAATTGAATTGAAAACTGTAGCGACTGGGGCTCGCTTCGCAGAAACCAGGTTTACTTGAATTTTTATGAGTGTTTTTTTTCTATTGATAGTGCGCCCGTGTCCGAATTAGACCTCTTACAACGGGAAGTGGCTATCTCCGCAGCAACGTCCGCTGCGGCTTCAGTGCTAAACAGGTTACGTAAAGCAAACATCTTGTCCGAAGTGCGCTACTAGCATTTGCCGGCAAGTGGAACGTCACTGAAAGTAGCGCGTCTACACTCTAAACACAAATACACATATATGGCAGTGAAAAGGCAGTTATCTGTCCTCTAGCGCACTCCGATTTATAAAAGGGTGTGCGCCAGAGGACACTTTTACTTACTGTTTACTCTTTTTGTTTAGAGTGCATAACTTGGATGCAATGTATTCTTGCTTCTAGTTCGCAGATAAGCTAATCTCTTTCCGTTTTATGTATATTGAATAATAGATACATCGAACTATTTAGGGATCTCCTTCGAGTACGATACATGTTGGTTCTAAAGTAATCGTGGAAGTGGAATAAATATTATTATTGACATCAATATTGCTTTTACTAGCATTGTAGACAGTAGTCTGCTGATTGTCCGCGTTGGCGTGAAGGTCCATCTTCGACTTTCCGAGCGTTTAGTGGCAGCACGATGCTTATGAAGGGTTTAGCAAAACGTTCATTTGGGCGAGTTGGTAGATATTCATGATTTGAACAGCGCGAACTACAAGGGACAAGAAAAGAAGGGAAACAGGACAGCGCTTGTCCTGTTTCCCTTCTTTTCTTGTCCCTTGTAGTTCGCGCTGTTCAAATCATGCTTATGAAGGGGACATGCGATTACTTTTACAGCCCCACGCATCATTTCCGGTATTCAGCGCCAAGTTATCAAAGACAAAGAAAGAGGCGCAAAACGAAAGGCAAATATAGAAAACCAGGAGCCGAATGAGAAAGAAAGTGATGCGTCCATCACTTGATATGCAGCTGTGAAAGCGCAAAAATGCTGCCAAAGGATGTGGATGCAGCATGCAGATGGCGAGCAGTTCATATTAGGGAGGATAGACGCTCTGCCGAGGGTAGAAAGAAGCTGAAAAAATGACGTATATAAATAATTATACTATGCGGAATCGAAATGAAACCATGAAGTGAGATACAACGCCTCCTTGATGCGGAAGCGGATGCCCTGTGACAAGGATGTTGAAGTTCCGGGCAAATAGTCTGAAAACTGACAGCTTACGTGCGCAGGTACTTTAATGTTCGCTTCAACGGCAAAAGCTGCAAAGACAAGCACGCATAGAACTGGCGCAGTGTATAAATGCTAAAGGTCAGACTTCTGTGAGAAACGATGACAGTGACAGGTGAGCTGCGTCGACAGGAGGGGACTTTTTGGCGGGCACTCTTAATCTTAGCGGGACGAGTGCGTATGAAAATACAACGAAGGCACTTAAGAGCATGAAAAACCCCCTGACGGTCCCTTAGGCTACCCTGCAGTGGAGCTCAATTTGAAATTGAAAAGTCAAAATAAGTAGAGAGATACAACGCCTCGTTGATGCGGAAGCGGATGCCATGTGACCAGGATGTTGCAGTTCCGGGCAAACAGGCTGAGCCTCTCTAAGCCTGCCAGGCATAAGTACACGGGAGAGTGAAGCAGAGGGAGAATTTAAAACATCGAATAATGGATGTTTACAGTTGTCATCTGACCTCTCTTGGACACTGTCATAGCTAAGGTGAATGCAGACAGCTCAACTTGGATAAGGGTTCCATCAAATGCAACGAACTAGACTACTGAACACTGGCAACTGTTCGCGCTGTGCAGTCGCTCAGCCAATTAAACAAATAGGATGCAGCCAATGAGGTTACCTTTTCAAAAATTTGGCAGTGGCTTAGCTCGGCTATGCCGGGATATACGTAGCGAAAGCTAAGGCATAGCATGGTTAGCCTTGCTTCATCTTGATTGCAAGTCCAAGTCACGTAGTTCTCCGGTTTCTTGAGCCCGCTGAAGTCTCTTGGTCGCATTCCATCGTTCATTACAGGCCGTCTTCAGTGAAGCAGGACTCAGGTCTCTCCTCCGGCTGATGTCACTGCTGCTAGCGATCGAGACATCGGACGTTAAACGTGCCTGTCTCGCGGCGGCATATTCACGGCGGCGTTTAGGCAGTCGTTCGGTGCGCTGTTCGTCTGTTTCCTGGGCGATTCGTTTCCTCATCATCTCGTTCCAAGGTCGATTCCAGGTCTCCTCCTGCTTATAAGAATTGTCGCCATCCATACTGCCGCCTCAACTGTAGTTGCGGCGCACGCGATCTCTCCTTTTCAATCTTACAACATGTTATCAGGCATGCGACGCATCTGGCGAAGCGAGCGGAGGCGAGCGCAACCGAGGAGGAACGCGGTGTGACGTCATACCAAATGGCGGCGGCAGCGAGCCGCGCGGTGTGACGTCATTCCAGATGGCGCGGCGAGCCAACACCCTCTAGATTAGATCAGTATCTAGGGGGTATTGGGAGAGCGCGCGAAACACAGTAACCATCTCACATATCTCGTTGGACCCCCGAACCGTGCCGTAAATGAAGGGATAAAGGAGGGAGGGAAAGAAGAAAGAGGAAAAGAGAAAACTGAAAATTAATAATAATTGGTTTTGGGGGAAAGCAAATGGCGCATTATCTGTCTCATATATCTTTGGACACCTGAACCGCGCCGTAAGGGAAGGAATAAAGGAGGGAGTGAAAGAGAAAGGAAGAATAGGTGCCGTAGTGGAGGGCTCCGGAATAATTTCGACCACGTGGGGATCTTTAACGTGCACTGACATCGCACAGCACACGGGCGCCTTAGCGTTTTTCCTCCATAAAAACGCAGCCGCCGCGGTCGGGTTCGAACCCGGGAACTCCGAACCCGGCCGCGGCGGCTGCGTTGGATTTTGCGAAAAGCGTGGCGCTGCGCAGCGGCGGAACACCTGTGGCTCGGTGCTACTAATGGCGCATTCGCAGTAGCGACTAGCGAGCGAGAGAGAGAGAAATATCTCATGTGGATTAGCTTAGCTAACCCAGGATATACGAAGCGAAAGATGTCGCAGTTCACTATGTTCATTAGCGTTGGCGCTGACAATGTTCTAGACGGCGATGGCTTTGAGCAAAGGAAGGGCGTATAACTGGCTCCCTGGATATGTGGACGCCTCATTCGTGCTTTGATACATGTGGCGGTGGTGAGAGGGAGATGTGGCCTTAATGCATTAGCGCTGACAGCGTTGTGGCTGACATGCGGCACTGCAGCAATAGCTAGCCCGCAGCGTTTATTTGGTGATCAATCTCTCGCGATCAACCATTAACTGCATGCCTCCTCCCAGGGTGGCAGGGAGGGCGCGCTGCCATCAAGTGTGCGAAACGCAATCAAAGCAGGCTTGTGCAGTTGGACACCAACGCCACGTACATGAAAGCGAGATTAAGGTCTCCGCTGACCCACGGACCCGGTTGTGCGCCTTTTCTTTCGTGAAAATGAACGGCATTTGCTAAGTTGACAACGCCAATGAACTCTATGAACGCCGTCGGCTCACTTGTTTTGTTTGGGTTTTGAGGAAAGGAAATGGCACATTAACCGTCTAACAAATCTCGGTGGACACCCGAACCGCGCCGTAAAGAATGGAATAAAGGAGGGAGGGAAAGAAGAAAAAGAAAACTGAAAACTGAAAGTTGGATTTTGAGGAATGGCGCGGCGCTGCGCAGCGGCGGTACACCTTTGCATCGGTGCTACTAGTGGCGCATGCGCAGTTGTGACTAGGGAGCGAGCGAGAGACAGAAATACCCGCGGCGAGGCGCGCATTGTGATGTCATGTGCCTCCTCGGAGCACCGCGACGATGAAATCGCAAGTTGCGGCCAGTAAAGCTTTCATTTTAATATCCTCGGCGAGGCGCGCGTTGTGACGTCATGTGCCTCCTCGGAGCACCGCCACGTCGAAATCGCAATTTCGTGGCCAGTAAAGGTTTCGCTTAAAAAGAACTGCGAACTAGGCTTCCCTGCATCGCTGGTGCAACCGGGATAGCCATCAACGCTGGACGTATAGCAGCAGCGCCTTCCAGAACAGTTGTCGTTAAAGAGCGCTAGTAGCATAGTTCAGCAGCTGGTATTTCTCACGGTTAGCAGTATCAGTTTTGTTGTAAAGTGCGTGCAGAGACAACATTAGCAAAAAGGCTGCTCCACCGTCTGGAAGACGCTGAAGAGCGCTAGCTGTCGCCACCTTGGATTAATTAATGATGTCATCATTTAATTAACACTATTGTCCGACAGCCTGAATTTATAAGTGACGTCACCAATCAATACGAATTGGACATATCAGTGACGTCACCAATCAATCACCAATTCGATATACTATCGACGTCACCAATCAATTCCAAATCGGGTTGCTATATAGATTTACTATGCAGCCGCCATCGCGCCCGCCGCCGTGGCTTAGTAGTTAAGATGCTCCTCTACTGAGCCGGAGTACCCGGGTTCGAACCCGGCCGCGACGGCCGCGTTTCGATGGAGGCGAAACGCAAAGGCGCCCGTGTGCTGTGCGATGTCAGTGCACGTTTAAGATCCCCAGGTAGTCGAAATTATTCCGTAGCCCTCCACTATGGCACAACTTACTTCTTTTCTTCACTCAATACCTTCTTTATCAACCTTCCGTTACAGCGCTGTTCAGGTGTCCACCATGATGGGTGAGACAGTTACTGCGTCACTTCCATTATACTGAAGGTGCATATGTCATCGGTGCGAACCACAAGACCCCCAGTTTTACATTTTACTCTCCGCCAATAATGTTATTCAGATTAGCAGTTTGGCGAAAAATCTTTAGTCCAGCTTAAATCTTAGGGGCGCGGAAGCCTTATTTATCAATTCTGCGAACATTTCTCTGTTTGTGCAAGCAAAGGAATCACACCTTTATGCGATGAATAGATGAACGAGCGGTTGGAACCACTACACTGATAGCCCGGTTATACTGTTAGCCCGTCTGATGTTCTTGTATATAAGTACAAGTTGCTCGAGCCAATATGAGCTAGATACTCGCCATTTCGTATCCCCAAAAACCAATTTTCATTTTAAACTAATATTCAGTTTTGAAGCGAAAAGCTTCACTTCGCCAGCTTTTGGAGCCGTCGGCAGGGCCGCAAATTTGACCTTGAATGTAGCTAGTGGTCACGGCGGTCACAAGTTCCACCTTGAATGTGGGTGGAGTTAAAACTATGAGCATAACTGATGGTAGCCAGCTTCGGCACATGCCGTCAGCTACAGCAGCAATACTAGCGGGCGTTACGCCAACTATCTCGACTTTGACCTTGGCCTCCGAGCAAGCCAGGAAGTTCTGCCGCCATCGAATGCAATGGTATGAGAGTGGGTTCTGCATAAAAAGCTGGTGCAATAGGTGTGATCGATGCGACGCCTGCCGTGGAGACTGAGACTGAACCGCGCCCGTAAGGGAAGGAAAATGAAATGAAAACTGATTTCAAGGAAATGAATTACGCCTGCCTTGGTGGACACCCGAACCGCGCCTTAATCGAAGGCAAATAAATCTCGGTTTCAAGAAAACTTCGAAGACGCTTAGGCTTCGTCTTTAAGAGTGAGCCGCGACAGCGTGTTGCATGCAGCATAGCCAAGGGGTCCATGGAACGCAATCACCCGTTCGGCTCGACGCGTGGTCCGTTGGACTATTAAGGAAAGGATACCTGTCGCACATATCTCGGTGCACACCGGAACCGGGCCGTAAGAGAAGGAAAATGAATAAAAATAATGATAATAATTGGTTTTGGGGGAAAGGAAATGGCGCTGTATCTGTCTCATTTATCGTTGGACACCTGAACCGCGCCGTAAGGGAAGGGATAAGGAGGGAGTGAAAGAAGAAAGGAAGAATGAAGTGCCGTAGTGGAGGGCTCCGGAATAATTTCGACCACCTGGGGATCTTTAACGAGCACTGACATCGCACAGCACACGGGCGCCTTAGCGTTTTTCCTCCATAAAAACGCAACCGCCGCGGTCGGGTTCGAACCCGGGAACTCCGGATCAGTAGTCGAGCGCCCTAACCATTGAGCCACCGCGGCGGGGCAGGAAAATGAAATCAAATTTGGTTTTAAGGAATGGAATTGACGCCTGTCACATTTCTCGGTTAATAGCCGGACCACGACGAGAGGGAAGGAAAAACCACCGTATTCACTAGACGCGCTTTCGCTCATTTCAAACCATCGAGCTGGCGTGGCAGAGTGGTTAGCGTACTCGTTTCGCACTCCGTAATCCCTGGCTCGATTCCCCAACTCAATTTCCTTCTCGGTGTTATTTATTAATGCTTCCTGGGTTTTTCGCTCACTGTCAACACTGCAGACGCCGAAGCCACCGGCTTTTCTGTGACACGAGGCTTTTAAAGGGACTATGCAATAAATTAATTGAGTTTACGCAAAGCAGACGAGCGATTTGCATTCAATCACTCGTCTACCCAGTGCAAGAATTTTTGAGCTATCATCGATAACAACCAAGTTATAGACGATTAAAAATTGAGCTGCTCCTCTCCTCCTCATCTCGTACACGCGGAGCAGGAGAAAAAAAAGAAAACTGGTCTGGGACTGGGCCCCTCCTATGAATACGTAATCCGCTGATGTTCGGTTTGCCACTTCCGGTTGTCACACCCTGCTCCCCAGCAGCAGCATTGACAGCGTCTCCGCGGTCTCTCCGCCTTTCTGGATTGCGGCACACGTCGAATTCTTTTGCTTGACGTCTGTTGTTGTGAACGAAAAAGACACTGCAGGTGGCTCCGGAGCTTCCGACAGAAAGAGGCGGCCGAGGTAAATAGAGACCATATGCGTGAAGGCAGTGACCTGTACCTGGCTCGCGCTTGCCCGAGGGGCTCGCGCGGCGGCACGAGCAGACGATCTTCACGGCTACCGGAAGTGTGCCCGTGACATCGTGGCTCCCGTGGCTCCAACGAATGACGGCGTGTGGGGGCCTGCCGACGTCACGTAACTAGTGACGTCTATTTTCACGATTTTAGTTGCAAAATCCGTTACTACAAGAACACCAATCGCCGCGCGAAGTTTGAAAAACACAGTTTTTAAAAATTCATAATAAATTGCTGGCTCAGTCCGAAGACACATACTTAGTGTGAATGATCCTTAGATCATTTCTAAGCAATGAAAACATTTAGAAGTGACTTTTCATTCATTGCATAGTCCCTTTATTGCTGTCGCCTTGAAAAGGAATTACGCCGGTCTCGTTGGACACTCGCACCGCACCGTAAGCGAAAAATGAAAGTTGGTTTAAGAAAAGGAAATGACGCCGCCTGTCGCACATTGCGCCAATTCTTTCCCCCCAAAAAACAATTTGTTTTTCAATTTGGCTTTATGAAATTATCTGCAGGGTTTGCGCGTCGTTTGGAAACGGATTTGGTTCCATATCTGCGCATACAAAAAGCAACAATACAGTTGTAAATATCACCGGAGCTCTAATAAATATACACTCTCTTCTATGGGTTGCTATATCCATTTACTATGGGGGCTGCCATATTGAATTATTCGGAGTAAGAAAATTTCATGTATAAGAGCCCAAGAACTCGAGAAACGTGATGAATAAGAGCTAACGCTCTTAAAACGCCTACTAGCTGTGTTTGTGTCAGTATGACTATCTATGGAAACCGCCACTCGCTCGACCACAAAGGTAGCCAGGGAGATGAAGCCTTTCGCTTTCGACTGCAGGGTGTTACAGAGCTAAACCACCAGCAATTTTTCTTTTAAAGCAAAGGAAAGGCGGATAACATTCCCCTGGGACGATGGACACCTCAGTCGCGCTATAAGCTATGTGGCGGTTGTGACAGACGTGCACTCCATGCGTTAATAATAATAATAATGGGTTTTTTTGGGGAAAGAAAATGGCGCAGTATCTGTCTCATATATCGTTGGACACATGAACCGCGCCGTAAGGGAAGGGTAAAGGAGGGAGTAAAAGAAGACAGGAAGAGAGAGGTGCCGTAGTGGAGGGCTCCGGAATAATTTCGACCACGTGGGGATCTTTAACGTGCACTGACATCGCACAGCACACGGGCGCCTTAGCGTTTTTCCTCCATAAAAACGCAGCCGCCGCGGTCGGGTTCGAACCCGGGAAATCCGGATCAGTAGTCGAGCGCCCTAACCACTGAGCCACCGCGGCGGCATTCAAAAAATTGTAGCAGGAACGCGGCACTGAAGCCACAGATCGTCGCCGCTCTTTGTGTTCATTGGTGTTAGTTTTGGCAACGCTCTAGACTCCGATGATTTTGAGGAAGTGAAGACGCATAACTGGCGCATAAACCTCCTATCATAACTTTATGAAAACGAGCACTGTCGGAGAAATTTAATTCTGTTGCGTCCACGACGCATTGCTTTGGTTTTAAAGATGCACTCTTTAATTTTCACGCAAAAGTTCAAGGTGGACGTATCTCTCTTAGCCGCCACGCAAATAGACAGAAAAAAAAACTTTTTAAACAAAACTGAATAATTTTCTAATTGCAGGTGTGCACGGTGGTCCTCTTCTAGTGTGAACTTTGGAGCTAAGGGTGAAATTAAATCACAGCTCTGCAGAACACGAGAGTTATGAGTTGAAAAATGTCCACATTGAAGCAGAGTGGAAATTGATGCAATTACACGCGCTTACTGGGATCGCTCTTTAGTGCACCAATATCCGCCGTATGGCGAATTCACTTCTGGTGTTAGTCTGACCCTAACGCAATAAATAGTATCGTCTCAGAAACACACGTTCAGTGCCACTATTCGGAAAGGCCGGCCAGAGACTATATTTCTGGCAACCTTCAAACTGGCGCGCCGTGATTGCTGTCCATATAGAGCATGGCTGTAACGCTTTTTCCGTTTGAATGTCTACTTGAATGTCTGTCCGTTGAAATGTCTATGTGAGCGTACTGCAGCCCTTTTCCCACCAAGGAGAGAGTTGAAGCAGCAGTTTGCGGTTTTACAAGGCAGCCAGTACTGACGAAGGCATTCAATGTCTGTGGCGTTTATGATATTTTGCAGCATAGTCTTTCTTGCTTCCTGTGCGGAAAGGTCTACTTCGAAGCGGATCGCATATTTTGCCACTTGTAATCGGCCTTATGCAGGCCGCTTGGCTAGTAATGAGAGCACGTGTGACGTTTAATGACAACCTTTGCTGTTTATTACACACAAAAGGCACGCAAAATTTTATGGTCTAAAGGTTGGCTGATAATTTGTGTCAGATAAATAGTTATCTGGAGTGAATATCTCAGGCCTAGATTGAATTATTTCTGGTGCGGTACTTTGCACTTTATGTAGAGTATGAATAATTTTCACTACTTTGTTGTTTAAAGGAACTTCAAGAGGTATTAAAATATTGCTCTGTTAATTTGCTGCATGTCCTTCCTCCCGCCTTGTTTGAAACGTGAAGAATACATAGATTAATCGCTTGGAAAAAGTTGATAAACGCCTCTTTTGCAATGAATGTGGATCTATGTTCTATCGCCAGCAGGTGAATTCGTGTGGTTGCTGTAAGGAATGCAAGCACCACCTTTAAATTGGGTGTGAGTTTCTACGTGAGCCCAAAGCAAGGGCACCGTTGTTCGGGAGCAGTATAGTGCCTACAATATATTCTAGATATTCTATATATTCTAGTATATTCTATGCACTATAGCCGTGGTCAGGCTTTTACGGGCGCACAATGGCGACCAATCTTCTTGCATCTGTCACCACTGGCACTAGTAAGAATTGGCGTAAAGTGCAAATAATTGCTGATTTCAGGAAAGATAATGCAGTTCAGCTTTTTAGGAGCGCAAGCACGCTTAGTGGCAGACCCGGCGTCTACTTGGAGCGCTGAAGATTTGGTACGAGGGGTGTCGATCACCACCGCTTGTCTGAGCTCCTCGTCAACATCTAGCCGGGGCAGTGATAGCAGTGGTTAGTGGCAGGTTCGGAGATTAGCGGGGTGTCTCCGAGGAAAATCTGCAACCGGCCGGGATATCGGTTCCGCTCGATGACAGCACTTCTGTGGCCGCACAGGGCTCGCGCGCCCCACCGGTCTGCGAGTTGACCTCGGGCGAGGGCCCTATGCCACAGGTCTCCTGCCCGGACATCGCCGGGCCGGCGGCTGCGCGTGGCGCACCGGAAGCCCCTCCCGAGGAGCCTGCGGACGTCGGGGCTAGGCTTGACCAGGCCTTTGCTGCGATACCCGACTGTGCCGACGTCACCCGACTTCAGGAGCGCCTGACCGTGTTCCTGAGCTGCGACCAAAACGAGATTTGCGTCCAGACCCGCACGCAGGTCTCGCAGATGTTTGGAGAGATTGTACTCCGCTGCGCTGAATACCGCACACTGGCGTCCGATGCCAGGAGCCGCGCGGAGGTCCTCCGCACCATGTGGAGTGCGGAACGTCGCGACGCCGCGGAAGCGAGATCAAGGGCTTCGCTGGCAGAGACGAGGCTGCGGGCGGGCCCGGTTCCGGCTGCTGCGCCCACTTTCGCCGACGTCGTCCGCGGACCGCGTTCTCACGAACACAGATTAGCGACCCCAAACTGTGAGCCACGTTGCCTTTCTAACGCATGTAACACCTACGAGAACATCTGCTTAGCTAATACAAACCGTAAAATCGAACATCATCCTTGAGCAAGAGGGCATAGACCGTGTCGTTTTTAGACCTTCCACGAATGGCGTAACATTTTAGCTAAGGACCGCGACACACAGCACATTTTAAGATCTGTGGTGAGGAACAACGCCGTCAACAACAACGCAATGGCGGTAAGCGTCGCGTAGCGTCGCTTTTCCCACATTCGCGTGTGGGGCGTCGATCCGGACGTAGCGGATGATGCCGTCATTGCACAGATCGTCACAAATAATCGAGGCCTCGGCATCGATCCGTCGACGATGCTGAGGCGTTACATGTCCAGGGAACAGACGGCACAAACACGCACGTGCTGTCCGTGACTCCAGAAACGTTTTCAAAAATTAAATCCAGGGGGCGACTGACCATAGGTTGGTCCTCGGGCCCCGTCGAAGAGGAGCTCCACGTGCCCCTCTGCACCTTTTGCGCGCAGTACATGCACTCCCACCGAAACTGCCGACTGGCGTCTGTCCCGACGAAGGCCGGAGGGCACCTAGTCACGACGTGTGATGACTCGAGTGGTGCTGCTCCCGTGGTTTGTGCCGTGTGTAGGCTTGAGGGAAGAGAGGTGCCAGCTCACAGGGCCGGCGCGAAGGAGTGCCCCATCCTTGCCGAGAGGATAGCAAGGATGCGGCTCCGCTCTGATTATAAAATTCATTGATCACTGCCATGTACTTTTCGACGGGTGCAGGGCCGTGCTCTTTCATCTCTATGCACACTTTGTCCGGCACCTGCCTCTCAGCATATGGCGCCGGCGTTCGTCACTATCACTGTGTCATCCCTTCCTATTACTTTTATTGAACCGAACATTTAAAAGCTATCATTTCAATCTCCCATCACTTCTTTCTCTTTTCCGTGTAGGCCAGGTACGCACCCTGTGCCTGTTTCATTTCTTCACCTCTTTGTTCACAACTTTTCCTGCAATTCCTCTAATTTTACGGTTCTTTCTTTTTGCCCGCCGCCCAAGCACGGCTCCTCCGCTGGTCTACATTGGTACACCTCATTTGCACTCATCCTCGCTTCTTAAGCGACGTGCGCGACACGGCTCTCGGCTCACTCTGGTGGCCTCATTTCCATACACCACCAAACTCACTATGTCTCTTTCACCGCCTCTGGCATTCACTGATTCTCCCTCTCTCAATATTTACAATTATTATTTCTGCTCAACTCTACATTACACAACTTTTCTACATGAAGCATTCCTGCCTGGACTGCATAGAGTTTCACCCCACATAACAATAACAATGCCTAGTCTAAAATTTTCGTTCAATCAAGCCAACCTCGAACACTGCAAGAACGCAACACCGGTATTAATTGACACGATGAAAGAGGGAGACTTCCATTTCGCACTCATCTCCGACCCCTACGTACGCGCAGATATCATAACAGGCATTCCACCGGAGTGGGCCGTGTTCGCTGCCTTGTCACACCCCCATCAGCAATCCTCGCCCGACAAAACACGTTCTACATGTTTGCCATTGTCGTTACCACCCGAGTGGTAGTCGTCATCTGTTCCACGGCCACCGCATCTTAGCTACTCATATCCGCCTATGCACCTGCACACACTACCATGACCTAAACATTCGGCGATATTCGACATGCACTCATCCTCACAGAGGCCATGCCGGTTATTCTTGGCGGCGATTTTAATGCAAAGCACACAGCCCGGGGGCCGCATATTTGTAATATTTTGGGAGGAGAATTCTCTTAATTTTGCTATGTCCTCAGGCTTGTTAATTTTAAACGACCCGGCATCCTGCCCTACCTATTCAACACCTTACACAAACATCTGGATCGACATAACACTAGCATACTTCGAAATGATCACCATACCATATACAAGGACAGTATCTGAAACAAGCACACTATAAGAGCACAAACACATCGAGGTTAAATTTGGCACACAATCTTCGACCAGACAACGCAGACTAACCCACCGAGGCACTACACTGCTCCTACATGACATGTCTCGTGACCCCTTCTTTAAAGCGGTGGCCGGCAATCATTAGGCTTCGGCGGAACAATTGACAGTATTATTACAAAATTCTTGTACATTTTAGACAAATCACGCCAACGCCAGTCATCCACAGGCCCGCTCCTAGCAGAACAAACGTTCCTGCGTCTTGGTGATCACATGAACTCACTACCGAACGATCACGGGTGCGCGCACCCCGCAGGAGATACCAACGCTGCAAAGACCACCTCATGAGACAACATCACGTACTCATTTATTACACCGCCCATCGAACCTTCCGACAACACGTTGACGAGGGCCGACACAGTGACACTCAATCATTGACATACGACTTGATAAAAAGTGGCGTATACGGCCGCCCATTCAAAATTCCATTCGGAAGGTTGCGCGCAACCCTCACACTATCACCCATATTGCTCTCCGACGGCACTCTCACCACTCCTTTACTTGACACAGCCAACACTCTTTTGTCACGCACGTTTCGACAGATGACACGTCCAGTGACCTTCCGCACCACACACACACATCAGATCAATAGCGCAAGACCCGGCACTGTGCGGTCCGGACAAGGCACCTTTTACTTACGGCGAGAATTACAGGACGGTCTCTTGCATAAAGCAGGGCACAGCGTCCGGTCTGGATGGGCCCACTGCAAGGCTGATCACGGAACTTTGGAGGCTGCATCCACATTTCTTCAGCACAATGTTCTCCACGGCTTTGCGTTTTGGTCACTTCCCGGCGGCCTGGCGCAAGGGAAGAATAATTTTTATTCATAAGCCAGGCAGACCACAGGACACCCTCACATCATACCACCCCATCGTAATGAACTCGGTATTAGGCAAAGTGCTGGAGCGTCTTCTCTATGGTCGCCTCTACCACTTCATGGCACACAAAATTTACTTCATTCTAACCAATTCGGCTTTACTAGACAGCAAAGTGCCGTACAGGCACTAAATTCAGAGGGTTCCATGCGGATGGCCTCCACGCCATACTAATTTTCATTGAATCCAGAGGTGCTTTCGACAATGTATGGCACCTTCTAGTGCCCAGTTCAAGCACTGAGCACCCTCTAGTGCTCGGTGCCCGAGAAATCTCTGCGCGCTGCTCCGATCCTTTCTATCGGACCGCGAGGTGGTGTTCCAAACGCGGGCGACAAGGTTGCGCGTCCCACCTTGGGGAGCCGGCAGGGATCTCCGCTGTCACCGCTCCTCTGGAATATAGTTGTGCGTGGTTTGCTCGAGCTGCCGATGCCAAAGGGCATGTCGCGCCGGGCGTACGCAGACGACGTCGTCGTCATTGTGCCTGGGCCGAACAGAGAGGAGCTGACGGCTCTTGCGGAGGATGCGCTCGGCCGAGTAGCCTCGTGGGCGAAGCGGGCGAGGGTTTCCATCAGCAGGGAGAAGACGGTGTGTCTTCACATCTCTCCTCTTAGGGGGAGAATGGAACGCACACTCCTGCCATTCGCCTCGATGGAGCACGCCTGTCATTCAAGCCCTCTGTCCGGGTGCTTGGCGTGGTCTCTGACCACACCCTCTCGTTTATAGCCCACGGGAATTCTCTCAAGGAGCGTGCCGAGATGATCTCTGCACGCTTTAGCACTTTTTTGCGGCTCAGTGGCACGCTGTCTCCCGAGCGGCTCAAGGTACTTTACACCCAGGTAGTCTCACCGGCCCTCACATACGCGTCCCGTGTGTGGTGGAACGGGCGGCCTCACTCAGGTTTACGTGCTCGTTTGGTTTCCATGCAGCGAGCCCCGCTTCTGGCATTGGTCCGGGCATATTCCACAACGAGAACGAGGGCGCTCCAAATTCTGTTGATGAGCTTCCTCTCCAGTCTGATCTTAGCAGGTTGAACGTAGAGTTTGCGCTCTTCACACGCAAATTGGATGTTTCGTCCGGTTCAAGAACGTTTCGCGCCTCCGAAGTGACGGCACCATTCGACGACACGCTCCAGCACCCGGCCGATTTCGTTGGATTCACTCACACACAATTGCAAGCAGCGGACATACACATCCATTGTGAATTCCTCGGATATCACATATACACGGATGGCTCCTACACCACCACATCGGCTGGCGCTTCCTACGTAGTTTTCAGCAATACAGATCATTTGATCTCAGTAGGGCGCTTCAAGGTGGAATTGACGTCCAGGGCGTACGGTGTCGAGCTGGTCGCCTTCCACGAGGCTCTCAATTACTCATTAATATAGCCCGGCACAACACCTCTACATTTCTACAATAGCTGTTTGACTCTTTTAAAAACTCTAAACAATTACACCATAGCAGACCACCGAATATTTGTGATAAAAACACTTTTACAATCTTTATATTCTAACAGACGACCCATTCACTTGTACCACGTTCCATCCCACACAGGAGTTTTCGGTAATGAACTAACAGACCTCATCTCATCGCCCGCTAGCCGATTTCCACGCATCAGACCGTCTACACTTTCACGATCATTTATTCGTAAACTTTTACGCACGACAGTAATTACCCAATGGCAACAGTGGTGGGCAGACAACAACGAAGGCACTGCAATATTTACATGGTACCTAGCGTACATAACATTACCAACACGTTTCCTCCACCGAAAGCTCTCACCACACAACTCAAAGGACATGGCCGCTGTCCATCATACTTACATCGCTTTGGTTTGGCATCGTCGTCGGCATGTCCCTGCGGCCACCCTGACGGTGATGTCTCCCACTACTTATCATCCTCATGTCCAATTACACAAAATTGAGTCAATCGCTTACCACATCACACCGCAGATGCTAATACCATTGCCTTGCGGCGGTCATGGTTGGATGACCGCCACATCATTGCTTTATTTCTCCGCATAGTATCTTAGGTCAGTCAGTGGCTCCCTAATTACACACGCCACCATTAATCATGGTACATTTCCCACCCTCCCACATGCATACACACGACTGCGTACCGCCTCCTCCGGAGGGACATTTGACCCAAATATGGGAGGACGTTGCCGTGTCCTTCCCTCCTGTGGGGACGTGTCACAGTCTCCCAACACTCATACACAATACGTTTCATCTTTCACGTTTAGTCCTTTACACTTGTACCTACACCATTACACCTACACTTTACCTTTGTTATTTCACACATACTACCCTACCGCTGCACTAGACTTCCTTCGCTTTTTCTTTCCTCCGATCTCTTATGTACGCCTTTTTGCTCTCTTACTATACTTATATAATTCTACTGCTTTTCTTCCTGGTCTGGACTTTTTTAACCCACTAACTCGTTAAAGGAAAGGCACACCAACACATTACACTTTCGAATTGTCATTTCTTTCTTCCTCGCTGCTCTTTCTCGTGCTCTTTTTATTCACAGATTTCATCGGCCTACCTCCTCTACAAGATCATCCCACCTGCACTCTTCGGCATCTTCACTGCGTCACCGCCATTATTTCTCTTTCCATCTATTTTCTCTTCTCTGTGCCTTTCCTCATCAATCATTTAGTATATTTTGTACATTTATTTTATTTATTTGTGTATTTAATTATGGCTCCTTCATGAATTTTTCTGCCCGGGTTTGAACCCGACCGCGGCGGCCGCGTTTCGATGGAGGCAAAACGCTAAGGCGCCCGTGTGCTGTGCGATTCAGTGCACGTTAAAGATTTCTAGGTGGTCGAAATTATTCCGGAGCCCTTCTCTATGGCACCTCTTTCTTCCTTTCTTCTTTCACTCCCACCTTTATCCCTTCCCTTACGGCGTGGTTCAGGTGTCCGCCGATATATGAGACAGATACCGCGCCATTTCCTTTCCCCAAAAAACAATTATTATTTATTATTATTAATTATTATTATTATTATTATTATTATTATTATTATTATTATTATTATTATTATTATTATTATTATTATTATTATTATTATTATTATTATTAATAATAATAAAAGCAGCTTTCCGAGGCATTATCATCTCTCTGTGCTCGATGAGCGCTTAAGGCATCATGTTACCCTGCCCAACTTTATCTTTCCAATCTGCTTTTCCTGGTGGTGGTGGTAGTGGTTTTATTAAAAATAATAGTAAAAAGGAAGGAAAAGATTTTTGCTAGCCCCGGCATCTGCCATCGATACTGAAGCACCTGAGCTGGGGCAGCGGAAATAAAGGACAGCAGGCAGAATGGAGAAATGAAATGAAAGAGGTGAGGGGACAGGAATAGAGGACAGGGGGAGAAGTAATATGTACAAACTATTTACACACTGCTTTTCCTACAAAGTTTAAATTTTTGGCAACTTGAGCCCTGTTCATTTTGTTTTGATTGGTTTAATCCTGTTGCTCTGCAGGTGCAGGTTTTTTCTTATTCCGCTTTATTTTTGCTGTTGCTTTTCTGATTTTAGTGTTGAATGAGACTCCGATTGGGGCAGCGATAACAGTGGTTAGTGGCAGATTAAGAGTTTTGCGGGGCAAGAAGAAATGAAAAAGGGCCAAAGCCGCGGTAGATGCAACTCTTTGTAGCATTTTGCTTTCAGGAACTGGGCGGTGTGAATACCTCACAAGGAAACACGAGTTGATCCACGAGGAACCACGAGGAACCACAAGGAGCGACGGGGTGATCGCACAGTACTTACAGTATACGTCCTTAAGGTTACTGCACGGCGCGGTCGCTACATCTACACCTCAGCAAGAACAAATAAGGCGTACCTGTACTGTTACGTATCAACTGTCAACGATTCCGCTACCGGCAAGCGAAGGCACTAGGCGTCGCCTTAAGACGAAGAAGTTGCCTCGCACTCTTGGTGCTGGCTACGACTGAATACGCTGCAAAATGAGACAGAGCGTCTCCGAAGACACATAATAAACGCACCGCTATACATTGCGGAGATACAGGGTGCATCTCCTACCAACCTGGTACTCAAGAGCCGTACTCTTTCCCCTGCGTCAACCATGCCAGACGAGACTGCCTCAACACCGGCTGCCATTTTCTCCACACTGCTTTCTTCTAGCGTCATGCAGCAGCATGACCCTTCCCTCTTCAGTGGCACAGCTGACCAAGACTTTGACAACTGGCTGTCTTTGTACGAACGAGTCAGGAGCTACAACAAGTGGGATGACTCCATCAAGGTGATTAATGTCAAATTGTATATTACGGATGTCGCGAACCTCTGGTTTTGCAACCATAAGGCGTACATGCCAACTTGGCCTGTATTTGCAGAGTTTTTCTGAAGTATTCGGCCTCCCTACAGTGCACAAGCTCTGTGCCGAACAACGGTTACGTGATCGTGCTGAACACACCGAAGAGACCTTCACTAGTTACACTGAGGACATTGTTGACCACTTTAAACGTGTTAAATCTGCCATGCCCGAAGCGGGCCAGATTCATCACATCCTCAACAGCATTGCTGACGACGAATTTCAGATGCTCCTCACGAAAAATCCTATCGCCGTCAGTGAGGCCATTCATTATTACCATCATCATCATCAGCCTTACTACACCCACTGCAGGGCAAAGGCCTCTCCCATGTCTCTCCAATTAACCCTGTTCTTTGCCAGCTGCATCCACCCTTTCCCTGTAATCTTCTTAATCTCATCCAAACATTTAACCTTCTGCCGCCCCCTGCTACGCTTACTTTCTCTTCGAATCCACTCTGTTACCCTCAAGGACCAGCGGTTTATCTTGCCTTCGCATTACATGCCCTGCCCAAGCCCATTTCTTTCTCTTAATTTCAACTAGGATGTCATTAACCTCCGTTCGTTCCCTCACCCACTCAGCCAGCTTCCGGTCTCTTAACGTTACACTTATCATTTTTCTATCCATGGCTTGCTACGTTGTTCTTAACTTAAGCTGAACTCTTTTCGTTAGCCTCCACGTTTCTGCCCCCTAGGTGAGTACCGGTAAGTTACAGAAGTTGTACACATTTCTCTTGAGGTGAATTGGTAAACTGTTACTCATGATCTGAGAGTACCTGCCAATTGCGGTCCACCCTATTCTTATCCTTCTAGTTATTTGCCTCTCATGATCCGGATCAACTGTCACTACCTTCCCTAAGTAGACGTATTCCGTCACAACTTCTAGGCTCTCGCTGCCCATTGTGAATTGCTGTTCCCTTGCTAGCCTGTGTAACAGTACCTTGATTTTTGCATGCTAATTTTTAGACCCAGCGTTCTGCTCTGCCTATCTAACTCATTGATCATGATTTGCAGTTCACCTCCTGCGTGACTCAGCAAGGCAATGTCATCAGCGAATCGCAGATTATTTAGGTATTATTCATTTACTCTTATTCCCAACTGTTCCCAATTCATGCCTCGGAATACCTCCTGTAAACATGCGGTGAATAGCATTGGCGAGATCGTGTCTCCTTGCCTGACGCCATTCCTTATTCGAATTTTATTGCTTACTTTATGGAGAACTATAGTAGCAGTGCAGTTCTTATATATCTTCCAGTATTTTGACATAAGGTTCTTCTACCCCCTGATTACGCAATGCATCTATGACTGCTGGGGTTTCCACTGAGTCGAATGCTTTCTCGTAATCAATGAAGGCTATATATACCGGTTGGTTTTATTCTGCTCATTTTTCTATCACCTGGTTGATTGTGTGAATGTGGTCTTTTGTGGAATGTCCTTTACAAAAGCCTGCCTGATCATTTGGGTGATTAAAGTCTTCGGTTTGCTCTGACTGTATTAGGGATTACCTTAGTAAATACTTTGTCGGCAACGGATAGCAAGCTGATCGGTCTGTAATTTTTCAAGTCCTTGGCATCTCCCTTGTTATGAATTAAGATCTCTGCATTTTTCCAAGTTTTTGGTACGATCGAGGAGATAAGGCTTTGCGTATACAGGGTGGCTAGTTTTTCTAACGCGATGTCCCCTCCATGCTTCAACAGACCTGCTGTTATCTGATCCTCACCAGCTGCTTTTCCCCTTTCCATTGCTCCAAAAGCTTTCTTCACTTCCTCTTGCGTTACTGGCGGGATGACGCATTCCTGTGCACTACTGTCTTTTTCATTAACGCTCTGGTTACATTGGCTACTGTACAAATTTCTGTAGAACTCTTCGGCTACGTTAACTATCTTATCCATATTGCTGATGACATTGCCCTGCTTTTCTCTTAACGCATACATCTGGTTTTTACCTTTGCCTAGTTTCCTCTTCACCGCTTTTAGGCTACCTCCTTTCTTTATAGCATGCTTGATTGTCTTCATATTAAAATTCCTTATGTCGGCTACCTTGCGCTATTTTTTAACTTTGCAAGCTCTGTCAGTTTTATTCTGTCGGTAGGGTTAGAGGCCCCCATGCTTTGGCGTTTCTTAATCAGATCTTTGGTCACCTGAGATAGCTTTCCTACCGCCTACTTCTGCTGCGCACTCCGTAATAATGGCTTTCAGATTATTGTTCACTTTATGAACATGAAGATCGTCTTCTTCAGTTAAAGCCGAATATCAGTTATGCAGCGCTATCCTAAATTCCTGTGCTTCCCCGCTTACGGCTAACTAGTTAATGGACTTCCTCTTCACTAGCTTCTTCTGTTCCCTATTTAAGTCTAAGCTAATTCGAGACCTTG